>CM021103.1:133261871-133375291 GCA_007115665.2 Sequoiadendron giganteum | reverse complement strand
CCTCTCTCTCTCTCCCTATCTCCCTCTCCCTCTCCCTCTCCCTCTCCCCCTGCCTCTCTCCCTCTCTCTCCCTCTCCCTCTCTCTCTCTCCCTTTCTCCCTCTCCCTTTCTCCCTCTCCCTATCCCTATCCCCCTTTGGTCTATGTGTGTACAAATCGGATATCCGATTTGTGAAACTCCATTGTGCAGAGGTGAAATCTTACCGTTGTAGAACATGTTTTACAAATCGGATATCCGATTTGTGGGCCATAGAAAAACCCCATGTGGGCCATTTTTGTGCATTCCAACGGACCTTGCATTCTGTTTGCAGCACTTTGCAGGCGACAAACGCGCGGTTTCAGACAGGAAGAGACAAAGATAAACTTTTTAAAGATTCTTGTACTCAAATTTGTCATACATAATGATATTTTAGCATCTTTTATTTGGTATAATGGGGAGCAATAGTCATCAGAAGCAAAAGCGTAAGAGAAAGATGACAAAAGAACAAATTGAAGGATATAGACAAAGAGATAGAGAAGGTCATAGAAAGAAAAGACAAGGTATGTTAAATATTGGTGAACCTGAGCCCTATGGTCTTTCAAGTGAAGAGGAAATTGAATATGTTGAAGGTGAAAATGTAGAACATGATATTGAAACTGGGAATGAAAATGTTCAAATTGATATTGAAAATTTTTAAGGTAAAAATGTTGGAATTGAAGATGTTGAACATGATATTGAAATTGGGAATGAAAAATTTGAAATTGATAATGAAAATGTTGGAATTGAAGATGTTGAACATGATATTGAAATTGGGAATGAAAATATTGAAATTGATAATGAAAATGTTGGAATTGAAGATGTTGAACATGATATTGAAATTGTGAATGAAAATATTGAAATTGATAATGAAAATGTTGGAATTGAAGATGTTGAACATGATATTTAAATTGGGAATGAAATTGTTCAAATTGATATTGAAAATGTTCAACGTGAAAATGTTGGAAATGAAGATGTTGAACATAATTTTATTTCAGATTTTAAGGACAATCTTTTCTACAAATATGCAAGGCATAGTCATAGGTCTCAGTGGTTGGATCAACAATTCAAGATATGTAAGGACTCTTTTCCAATTGGCACTATTATATCAGTGGTTGATTTTGCTGAAAACTACACATTGCAACCACAAAACGAGGTACAATCTCAGTATTACAATTCCATTCAGATTGCTATTTTTGTCCACATAACGTTTAGACATGCACCTGATAGTACAGAGGAGGATCGAAAGATAATCAGAGAGTATCATTTTTATATGAGTGATGATAGATCTCACTCGTCCGAGTATGTCCAACATTATTTCGAGAATTTTTTTGAGTTCTTGCAGGAGCATGATATAGCACTAGGCCGACATCTCATTTGGTCAGATAACTGTACAAGTCAATTCAATCCAATAATCAAGTGTATGTCCATATACAAAAATGGCATCGACGCCAACTCAAACAAAGTTTTATAAAATGTGGCATATGCCATCTCAATATGTATTCAAAATTTACATGACAAAATGTCTATCTCATCCTAAACTACTGGTGGATCATCAAAATGGAGCCTCTTTGAAGCACTCGTTGGTTTTGAAGGTAGCTGCACAAGAAAAATTCAAACCACAATTGAGATTAGTTATACTATATAATTTAAAATCGAATAATTAACATCAAAATCAATATACATTGAATTTTAATTGAACTCTAAAATTGAAATCTTGATTACCTAAAATATATGTCTCTTCAAAGGGTCAGGAGTCCTAGAATATACCAAATCAACTTTTGAAATGCCAATCTATATATGTGAACAAAAACATAAAATTGATCCAAGTTAGCATATGATTATTGGTAATAAGAACTTATTTACCAAACACAAAATAAAATAAGCACATGTACCTCTTTAGGTTGATCTTTTTCTTTATCTCCTTGAGGTGTTTCGACACGTCCTCTTTGAGGTGTTTCAACACCTACTCTTTGAGGTGTTCCAATAACTACTCCTTTAGGCGGTGTGTCCCTTGTCAACATATCTGTAAAGCTCATAATTGCCTATAAATAAAATTGACAAGTACATATGAAACTACAATTCTATGTCGACGTATGTATAATCAATATAAGATTTTAAAAATCTTAATTCAATCCAATTTGAGTTTAATTACCTTCCCCTTATCTAGATTTGCGCCTCGTAAGTCTGGACGAGGCTGTACCTCACTCACACTAGGTATTTCCTACAGGAGAAAAACAAGATAAACATATAAGTTATTATATAATTTCATTAATGACAATTCAAATGACAAACAAGTATATAATATAAAATGTAAACGAGTGAGTGCAAAAATATATACTACGTGTGTGTCCAAGCCAAATGAAATGGCCCTAAGGGTGCTACCAGTCACCCGTTTGAGCTCCTCCTCAGACATCAACTGTTAAATAGACCATGTAAATAAATATTAGTACTTGATACTATCTCTTATTAATATTCATTTAAAAATAAATGCAAGTTATGAAATTATAACTTAAATCTTACCTGTGTCACTATTCCAACATCTCCCTCTCTAGCAGGAGAGGACTCTATAGGGTGCGCTCCACTCCCCTGCGACTGATCTATAATGTCCACATTATGGAGGTCATAATCAGAAGTGTCCAAGGGATGCTCAACGGGCTGTACAAGAGGACCCAAGCATATCTGGCGGCACATAGTGCAAGTATGTGGCACAAAAATATGTGGACCTGAGGAGGATGATGTAGCAGCACTCGAGGTTTCACCAACATAACCAAAATGTGGTTGAGCTACTATAGAAGCATGCAAAACCAAATGACCACTCAAAGAGTGAATAGCCTGAATAGTCTGTGTGGATGCATCCTGGATAATCTCTGGATGATATATTGGAGGTGGCGGAGGAAGGGGAGGAAGGGGAACATTTGGGCGCGGAACTACTCTAACTGCCCCTGGTCTATCCTGGGGCATACCTCCACCGACGCCCTGGAAGGGTTTAATGTCAAAGTAATTGACATGATGCCCTAACACAAACTCAGCATATAATTTTTTAATAAAGCAAAATGGTATGTTGGAATTATTGTTCGGTGGTTTATCAAAAACCATACACCAATGATCCCAAAAGTTAGCTACAATTTCCCTATGCATGCACCATTTTATGGAAAGTTTTGTTTTATTAACATTCACTAGCAAACCAGTGCGGCGGTCAATGAATAAAGAGGCTATTTGGGCTTTGGTTATTTGGAGTTCTTTCACATCATCGTAAGACAATCCACATCGATAATATTCCCTCATGTCTTCTCACCACGAATGAAAGGAATTATGTTGGGTGGAGAGGTTTCTATATTTTTAATTATTTCTTTCAATGTGTTTGTCATATCTCTCAATCGAGGCATTGTCTGATAAATTTCACAAATGCCCCTCAATTGCCCCAATTTTTCACCAATTCAGTCTTCAATTGGTGGTTGCGGAGGTGGTGGAGCATTTGGCATTTGTGGATTTACATTCGCAGCCATAATCCCTTATTAAAGTTAAAAACTAATTAAACTAATTGAAATTACACCATATAAATGAAATTATTGTAAAAAATCCCTAGTTTTTGATAAAAATCCAAAAAAAACCATACTTTTTCACCAAAATCAATAACAAACTCTTATTTTTGATAAAAATACATCAACAACACTAATTTTTAATCAAGATCCATTTCAAAACATTAACTTTTAATAAAAAATCAATGTAAACTCTAGTTTTTTAAAAACATCAATAGAAAACCATATTTTTGAATTTTTTTTTAAAAAACCTACTTAAACTTAAGAGAATCTATTGAAAAATCGATTACAAGATTGAAAAAAACAAATACGTACCTTTCAAATCGGATATCGGATTTGGGTTTTCCCTTTTGCGCCCACGTCAAACTGTGAGAAATGAAGTTTTAGAGTCAGCTGTTTTTTTATATACACTTTCCACAAATCGGATATCTGATTTGTGGAAACTAGCTTTGGTTTTAGGTTCGGGTAGAAGTACTGACACCCGAACCTAGAAAAGTCAACTTGGCCATTTCCGCATTTTTGAACCGATTCAAAACGTGATTTTTTCTCATTGCCACTTTTTGGCCCATCATGATCTTGCACATACCCATCCATTTGGCTAAAGTTCCAACTTATCACAATATAACCAAGCATATTATGGATTAGTACTTAGCTCCTAAGAAAGTGCATACACAAGAAAATTTTGCAAACATGTTTACAAAACCAATACTATTAAAAAACTTGAGGTGGAGTTTGACTTCTCTTGCCTTGAAAAAAGGTGATGAATGGGAATATGCAAGTTACCAGGTAAATTGTATTGTAACAACAATATAAAGAAAAAATATTTCTTTAAAAAAATTATTGTTTCCATAAGAGTAAAATCTACCTTTTCTCAGATTAATGATGGTCGTTATGTGAAAGATAATATATATCTTTGTACAACTTTGAAAGGTCAATTTGTAATAGCAACTATGTGAAGATTGTATTTTTTTCTCTCTAAGAAATAAATATATTGGTACTTTACCCCATGGATGTTTCCTCGACACATTGATAGGGTTTTACCACATAAATCCATGTCTTGTTTAATGTGATTAAATTAATCTATTTTATCTCTTCTTTTTTCTTCACAACTAATTTGTCTTGCAATGTTATATATGATTATGTGGGTTCATGTTTTCTCAACAACTAGAGAGAATTTGTAGCAAGGTATCCATAGTGGGAGGTACAACTGAATTACTTCCTTTTCAAGGAGAAATAATGATTGTCAAGCTCATACACTATTACAATTGTGAAACATAGTGACACAAGGATGCATTTGCAAGAGATTGAGTCTTTTGTTGTTTATCAGTAGTGAAGTTTATAACTTAACAATAACATAAGTAAAAGTGAAGTTTATAAGTGAGCTCATTATCCTAGGTCAAGACAAGAAGATAGTTTCACTTTATTGTGTTTGTGTTAGTCTATTAAAAAAAAAAATCATTTAAAATAGAGATCATTTCAATAATTTCTCAATTTCCCTTATTAAGCAGTAAAAATGTTATACTTAGTAAAAACAATATTTAAGTTTAACTATTTCATTTATTTTTATTAATAAAAACTTGTTTATTATTTAGTTTTTAATATATTTCATGATTTAAAAAAAATCAATATTGAAGTAATATTGATTTCAAATTAACAATGAAAGAAGGGAAGACATAAAAAGGAAAGTGATCAAGAGGATTTCTATTGCCTTTGATAAGGCTTCCCTCCTACTAGGTAGACCTACTAGGCTATTAGCTTAGTAGTAGAGTGCTCCCTTCGTAAATGCATCATGGTTCCTAGGTTATGAATGTTATTAGCCATGCAAATAGTTGAATATATTTGTTAATTCTTGACCCAAAAATGTGGATCATATAATTGTAAGAGAGGGGGACCAACCACATCAAGGCCCCAAGTCATGGAGAGCCGAGAGCGGTAGGCTGCTCTAACTTACCTCACTTTAAAGGGCTGCTAGAAAATAAGGGACGAGAATGATGAGGACTATAAGGTCCTTCTACCACTCTTTAGACTCAAAATTTAATTTTGGGCTAGGCGATCTGGTTTTTAGATTTGATATTGCACTTCAAACAACTCTTTGTCTGAGGATGTAAGCATGGTTCTGGGATGATAGCGTGGTGCACTAGCGTCTCACAGGTGCACTAGCGTCCATATGACCAGAGGACAAAAAAGGCAATATGAACCGCCAGAAAATGAGTTGATGACCTAGCTAATTACTCCAAAATGAACAAAACAGAACTATGAAATATCACAAATACAAGCTAAGGTGATAAATTAAATATATGAGAGTAGAAAATAATGAAGATAATCTCACCAAGGTACCAATTTTCCAGCTAGCTCTGAAAGCACGTCCGCCTGCACACAAAAAAGAGGGGAAAATTGTTGGGGCTATATAGGGGTTTGCCTCAGTCAGACCCCCATTTTGGTGTTTCCACCTTCATGGATAGCCATATAGCAATGAGAGAGAAATATGCGATAAGGAAGTAAAGAAAGAAGGAATGAAAATAACACTACAAAATAGTAGAAAGCTACTCAACCAAATCAAAAAGGAGAGGAGCGAAATGTTACCACCTCCACCAAGATATCACTAGCCAATGGAGGAGAAAGAAGGCTTCAAACAATCACCATAGCCTCGACTATGATGAAGGGAGGTCTCACAAGACCTCAAGCTTGTGTTGTAATGGCTTGCTTCACACTTGCTTTGTGGAGTTGATGGAGTGTTGTTGTTGTAATGGAGTTTTGAAGTGTTGCTTGAGAGTGAAGAGAATGTTGGAAATGCTTGAGAATGTGAAAGAAGGATGGACTAAATGCTTAGAGATTGCAAAAAGAGATGAGTTGAATGAAGAGATGAATTTGAAGGAGAAGAGGGAATAATTTACCATTTTTGGGGTCAGTTGGTCGAAGAGGGATGTTACAAATCAACCCCAATTGAAAGTGTAACACCTCTTCCAACTTCAAATGCAAGAATCCATCAGGGACATAAGCGCATCACACATACATCTATGTTGCATACGCATCCATGAAAAATATTCTTCTACCGGCACAAAGGATAGATGCCAAGTGGAAGGAAGGCAACTTGTTGATGTAAAATTTCACCTTTGGATTTGGTTTTCTAAGGTGAGAATGTGTAAAAGGGGAATTTATGTGAGGGGTGCAAATTATCTCCTATAAATTTTTCCCCCACTTTAGTGAGTAGAAATACTGATGAGTGCTTCGGTAAAATAGATCAAAGAGTGGGTAGGGAAAGAACTGTATACCTGAACCATTGAGGAACCAGACCACGATCTAGCAAGCTCAAAAGTACATGACAGAAAAAAAAGACTCCATAGCCCTACAAAACTATGATGCTACTCAAGGTAAACCGAAGGCCCTCAGACCAATGATGGACAAATCCCGCAAGAGGAAACTGCCTTATAGGCTCGCAGACCTGCAAGAAGGTATCCCTCAAGATCTCTCATTTGAAGGAAACCCAAAAAAGTAAGCATCTCATAGGCCCACAAACCTGCAAGGAGGCAACCCCAAGATCTCTCACATGAAGGAAGCCTTGTGAAGTATGCAACTTATAGACCTGCAAACCTGCAAGAAGGTATCCCCAAAGATCTCTCACATGAAGGAAACTTAGATGAAGGCACCTTATAGGCCCACAGACCTACAAGGAGGCATCCCCCAAGATCTCTCACAGCAAGGAAACCCAAAGGAAAGAGCGCCTTAGAAACCCATAGACCTACAAGGAGGCATTCCCAAGATCTCTTACATGGAGGAAACCCAAAGGAAGAGACTCCATAGAGTCATACAAGAAAGTGGATTTATAGGTGCACCTGCAAAGCAACATGTTTACCCGTAGATAAAGCATGTTGAGAACAAAGCATCCATGTAGGCAATCAAGCGGATAGTCACACAGAGTGTCAACAAATTATAAAGCTTTCAAAGGGGTCCCTTGGGAACTCGACGTGAAGAGGGGGTCCACTCAAGGAATATATTATTTGAAAGTGGAAGAAAGATGCTCTTTCTCAAATCGATTCATCATCAAGGAATCCTTTCGAAAAATGTTCACTTCATCAAGGAATTCAAACAAAAGAAAGTGCCCCTCACGAGGGCAAGGAAAAATTTGGTTCCACTTAGGAGGAAAGTGTAACATCTTAGATTTTCTGCAAGCATGACTAGAATAATAGTTAATTCTTAACAATAACCTAAAATCTAACAACAAAGAACGAGGAAATAAACTAAACTAATAAAACCAAAATGATCTCACCGAATATGCATTCATCCCTTCGAATTATCTTAATTGTTCTTCTCCATTTTGCCTTTTTAGTATTCTTGCCCTCAGATTTATGTGTTTGAATGCAAGTATAATTTTGTCGAGTGTCTAAGCAAAATATCGAAGTTGAATCTCTTCTCAAAAGTATGTGATTTCGAGAGAGGAATAATGATAATGATAGGCCATTTTATATATTTTGGGTTTTCAAACGATTGGCTCAGATTGAAAGAGAGATCGACGGATGAGATTGATGATGTCATGCGATGTGAGTTCTGTCTCAGATAGAACGTGAGTTAGAATGTGAGTTAGAACATGATTTCAGGAAAGACTGAAGATAGAGACTAATTTAGAACGTGAGTTAGAACACGAGTTCAGATCTTAATCTCCAAAAATAGAAGAAATAGACTTTGTATGCAAAAGCCAAAGTTGGAACTCGAAGACTTAATGCATTCGAATGCAAACATGAGTTAGAACTAGTTAATCAACTAGTTGTGATAGAGAGTCTTCTCACAGAGATAAACTGGTGTTGAATTCGGAGATAACTGAAGAACTAAAAATAGATCTCAAGTGAGAAGGTGAGTGAATGAATTAGATAACTGAATGATAGAGGAATGTGACATAATTAATTAAATATGAATTAAATGTTAATTTAATTCAACATTCGAAAATAAGAGACTTTAATTAAATAAATAAAGTAATTTATTTAATTTGACTGTTTGAAAAGGATAATATAAATATTTAATTATAGATAAAGGGGGTTAAATGAATAATTAAATAAAGATATTTAATTATAGTTGGAAAAGTATGATAAAGGGGTAATTAAATAATAAATTATTTAATTGATAGATAAAGGGGGGAGAATTAATTAGTTCGCAACATAATTAAATAAATATGATTTATTTAATTAATCAAGTTGAATAAAGATTAATAATGAATTAATGAATTAATTAAAAAGGGGTATTTAATTAATAGAAGAAATATGTGTTAGAAAGGTTAATTAAATAATTAACATTATTTAATCAAGACCACGGACTATAGAAAATTATGTCAAATGTGTACTTGCAGGCCTAGACCAATTTTCGGTATCTACAGTTTGCCCCTCTTTGATACAATGTTGTTTCAACATTGTGTCAAAGAAAATATGCCCCGATCATGCCCCAACATGAAACAGATTAGGGTATGCCCTAGTGAAAGGGAGAATGACGAGGAGGTAGTGGTATGCCCCCTCGAGAGGATAGGCGGGTTTGAAGAACATGAGTGTGCTCTCGAAATGGATAGATAATAGTGGTGAAGATGTAGAAAAGAAGAAATGTTAGCATGGATGATTTCAGAATGTTAGTAAGAAACAATTAAGGTTGATTTATTGAGAAAAAGACATAATCTTTGATATATTTCCAAATACGCTATACTTGCTTATTATCATCATTGGGCGGGACATGACACAGATGGATAGTACACACTATGATATGAGATAGACCATAGTGTAGATAGTTGACAGACAACAGCCAAAGAAAAAGAGTCCTGAGACATCGTTGCTTCTCTAAATCCTTCAAGGGACATCCTCAAGAAAGCCAATAACCAGACTAATTCACAAATTGATAATAAGATAAGACAATATAAGATATAAAGTCATAAATCCAAATAAATGTATTCGCCAAAACTTGATCTTGTGGGATTGTTTGATGTTGATGTTTGACATAGCGTAATGTGAGAGAATGACACATACCGCATAAGATGTTGAGTCTGGTTTCAACTTGGTGACTTTTGTATAAGGCATGACAAAGCCTGGTTTCAGAAAGACATGTGTCGTATAAGACGTTGAAGCCTGATGACATTGAAGTGACAAGCCACATGAGACTATGACAATTTGATGACATCTGTTGACAAGAAAGACATATCTTGCTTAAGACATAGGTTGATCGCTTTGACAATGTGTTTGATATTGACTTGATGATAATTTGAGATGTTTCGCCTTGTTGATGCATGACTTGTTTTGATTCCTTGACTGATAAAAGTGTGTGCGTGTAGACAGAGTATGACATGAGATGATACCTCAAACTATGATATGCAACTTGTGTGATAGTGACTGTGAATGAACCCTATTCGACTGACCTACTGTGGTCTCGGGAGCTCATCAATTGATTAGCCTTGCCTACGTTGTACACACAGAGACCTTGTAGTTCGGCACAACCAACGACTTTGAATATACAAAGCGTCATGATTTAAAATATGTGTGATACATGACAAACCTAGACTGACAGACCTAATGCCTCGGGGGCACATCGATTTATGGCCTTGCCTACGTCCTAGTCACAGAGGCAACGTAGTTCAACTATGACTACAACTGAATTAACATGACCGACTTGACATGATTGAATTGACATGATGACTGGACATGATGACTTGACATGATGACTTGACTCTATTTTTGGGATTTTCTGACTTTTTTTTTTTGGATTTTTGGATTTTTGAAGTTTTCTAATGTTTTTGGGATTTCTCAGGACATTTTTGATGGTGTGATGTTATGTACACGATGTTAGGGCATACAACAAGGATTTTCCCCCAATCGAGAATAAGATTTGGCAGATGGAGTGGGTAATGTGACGGAATGGATGTTAGATGTCAACCGTTCCAAGGAATGGATAAGACAACCATTTATTATGAGTGATGGTGAAAAATTCTAATTAGAATGATGGTAGATGGAAGAGCGAGCTTGACTACACATGGCACCTGTTTTCCAGGTTTTCACCATTGGACGAAGGGCCATGGTGAAGTAATTGGATGAAGCTCTTGCACTGGTGCTCTTATCAACTCTCCATGTATTTGACATTGTCTACATTTATTTACAAAGATGTATGAGTCTTTCTCCATTGTAGGCCAATAATAACCTAGTCTCATAATCTTGTGGGCTACAGTAGGACCACTTGAATGAGATCCGCATATACCCTCATGTACCACTCGCAAAGTTGTTTGTGCTTCTTCAGCATCGAGACATATCATAAGGGTGTTATTTAAGGTGTGTCTATATAGGGTTTCTCTGATGATGGTGTACTTGGCTGACTTTCGGATGAAAGTTCGACATTGGTTATTGGACAAGTCTTGAGGTAGGGTTTGGTCAGTGAGGTAATCGAATATGTCTTTATACCAAGGAGATGTAGGACCAACAATGGTACACACTATCGCAGTATCGGGGACATCATAAGCGAGAACCAAAATTTATTCAACCAAGAACTCGAACCTAGGCACATTACTCAGAATATCCAACAAGGAACCTACGATTGCCATTGCATCTGTAGCTCTATTCAGGATACGTGGTATTTGTTGAAAATTTATGTCATTGAAATACTATTTGAAACTATCAACCATTTGCTTGTACGGTACAAGCTTCTCATCCTTACTCTCGTAGTCATCATTTACCTATCGGATTACAAGTTGAGAGTCACCAAAAATGTGTAGGCTCTTAATTTTCCATTGAACTGCCATTTTCAACCTTGTCACTAAGGCTTCGTATTTTGCTATATTGTTGGTACAAGGGAAAGCAATCCTGAATGATTTGGGAATGGTATCACCTTGAGGTGTGACAAATAAGATACCAACTCCTGAACCACGATTTGTGTGTGACCCATCAAAGTACAATTTCCATTTTGTTTTAATGTCAATGTTGAAGAGGAATTCATCTGGAAAATTTGCCACTAATGGATGGTCTACCTTTATAGGTGCATCAACTAATTGATCTGCAATCACCTGTCCTTTTACAGCCTTCCTTTCGAAATACTGAATGTCATACTCACTAAGTATCATAACCCATTTAGCCAATCGGCCTGTTAAAGCTGCCTTACTTAGGAGGTATTTAAGTGCATCAATCTTTGCAATTAGCATTGTTTGTCGATTGAGCATATAGTGCTGAAGTTTTTGGGTAGCAAAAACTACCACAAGATAGGCACGTTCTATGTTTCTATAATTCAATTCATAGCCCACTAAGGTACGACTGATATAATAGACTGCTCTCTCATGACCTTGATCATCGTGATGTGCGAGAAGAGCCCCTAATGCCGACTGAGTTGCTGAGATGTAAAGTATCAATGGTTTTCCCTTTATAGGTGGCATTAAGACTGGTGGAGTAAGCAAATAATCCTTGATTTGCTAGAAGGCCTCTTGGCATTTAAGGGTCCATACAAATGGTACTCCTTTCTTGAGTAGATGCTAAAACAGATGTATTTTATTTGCCAATTGTACTATGAAACGCCTAATGGACTGTAATCTCCCTTGTAGGGTTCTGAGTTGACCAATACTGACTGGAGGAGGCATTTCTATGATAGCCCTTACCTTCTCTGGATCTACTTCAATGCCTCTGCGAGAGATGATATACCCTAACAGTTTCCCTGATTTGACTCCAAAGACACACTTCTTCAGATTTAGCCTGACATTGTAATTCTCTAGCCTTTGGAATATCTTGTCTAAGACTTTCAAATGATCTTCCCTTATTTCTGATTTTGCTATGATGTCATCTACATAATCTTCCATGAAAGTATGTACAAATTCATGGAAAATCGTAGTCATGGCCTGCTGATAGGTAGCTCCTGCATTCTTAAGGAAAAATGGCATAACATTCCAATAGTATGTGCCCCATGGACACGTAAAAGCTATTTTGTGTTGGTCTTCAGGTGCTATTTTAATCTGGTTATATCCAGAGAAACCATTTATGAGGGATAGCATCTCATAGCCTGCTGTAAGGTCTACTATCATGTCAATATTGGGCAAAGGAAAGTCATCCTTAGGACATGCCTTTTTGATGTCTCTAAAGTCAGTGCAAATGCGAATTCCCCCAGTTGGCTTAGTAACTAGTACAAGATTTGATATCCAATCTGCATAGTCTATTGTCCTTATGAATCCTACATCCAAAAGTTTCTTAAGTTCTACCTTGAACAATAGAGCAATTTGCGGATGCATTTTCCTCAACTTCTGCTTGACTGGCTTAATACCTAGCTGTAGTGGTAAATGATGCAATATTAGGTCTAGATCCAGCCCAGGCATGCTAGCATACGACCATGCAAAGTTTATTTGTCTCTTTGTGAAGAAGTCCTTAAACTCATGTTTTTCTGTCTCTGTTAAAGAAGCTGCAAAATATACCTTCCGAGGATTCTCTTTTGTACCTATGTTGACTTCAACAGATTCTTCTACTAGCATCGGTGACTTTTCCTATTCAACGGGGAGAATATTTAAACCTCTATCCTTGGGTGCCTCTGAGAGGTTTTTGCCCTCGGATACGTCCTTTATTATGACTTTTTCTTCATCCAAAGGTGCCTTACAATTTTCACCTAGGGACTCATCATTTTTCTTTTTATTGTCTTTTTTCTTTTCATTTTCATTTTTGCAACTAGAGGTGTAAATAGACTCCCCAAAGTATGCCTTATCGTCTAAGTCTATGGTAAAACCTACTTTATGGTCCCCTCTTGGTATGCCTTCTCTAAGTCCCATGAACTCAGTAATCACTTCATCGTTCTCGAATGTATCTATGATAGGCATACCTTGTTGATCCCAGTCGATAAGTTCGAGATATATAAGGGTCATGTCATCATCGAAGTTTTTAAAGGTATCTGCTGACAAGGTGAATACGGAGTGGTTGACATGGTCACAGAAGTTTTGGACTAACTCCTTATTCTTCTTCCTAGGTGTAGGTATGCTCTGATGTGGACTATAGTAAGGGAAGATTCATCATAAGATGGCTTGTCAGGTGCCCAAGATGCATGATCAAGGGTTTCCCAATAATAGTTCTCTTGCCATTCTTGTTTGGACAAGTGCTTCTTAGGACGAGGACTAGATAGTTTTGGTACAGGTTTCACGTTTAGGTCCAATTCTCCAAATAAGGCATCTATGTTCATGGTACTAGTAGATGAAAGGGACTCCCATTCACCATCACTTGAGTAAGGGGATTCATCATAGACTGGAGGTTTGTCGTAAATTGGGGGAAGTGGTTCATGAGATGTCTCGATGTTTGCATAATCATTCACTTCCTCTTGAAACGATGATGAAGTACCAGGAAACTTGATTCTAAGTGGTTGACACCCTAGCCCTAAGTATTTCAGTCGTGGGTAGACAGTGATTGGTTATGTCCTTCCATTTTGATATAGACCTAACCCACTGTGCCCATCATAGCCTTCGTTTTGCATTATTTTAAAACCTTTTCCATATTGGTCCTTGGCTATTTGAATAGATGGGGAGGGGTATTCATGTTCTTCTTGATACAACCAGGAATCACCTTGATCCACAATTTCCTCACTTAACTCCCCCCATTTGGTTAATGTCATTGTAGGGGGAACATGAAACTTGGCCACTGACTGTCTTCTATCCGCCATGGGTAGGCCATATGCCTTAGGTGGAATCAGTTCACTAACATAGTATGATGCCTTTATATTGTATTCACCACAACCCTTGTCTTGGATCTCGAGTTTAGGAGTGGATGATGGTGGTTTGAATGAAATGGACTTAGTGAGACGTGAGGGGTCAATGTATTGGGATAAAGTGGATGATGAAGCTTCTTGGTTAACTGGCACTTGTCATTGTGGAATTTCCCTTAGGCTTGTACAATACCGAAAAGGATCTGGATCACCATCAATGGTGATTTATGTGCCATTATAGGGGAACTTGGGACATTGGTGGTATGTTGAAGGTACAACTTTCATTGCATGTATCCAAGGTCTAGCTAACAACAAGTTGTATGAAAGGGTGAGATCCAAGACTTGGAAGCTGGTGTTCATGATTGTTGGGCCAATTCGGATAGGGAGTGTGACAACTCCTTTGGAAGATCTTTCCTCATCATTGTAAGCCTTGATGACTATACTCTTAGAGGTATCTACACAGTCTTCTGAGAATCCTAATTCCTTAACCAATTTAAGGGTACACAAGTTCAAACCTTCTCCTCCGTCTACCAAGACTTGTCGGACTTTGTTTTGATGGACTAGGACTTCAAGATGTAAGGGGTCATTATGATCTGACTTCTCAGTTGAGTAATCATGTTGGCAAAATGTGGCATGATGCGAGTTGGTCAAATATCCCACCATTTCCTTGAAATGATTGACATCTAAGTCTGTAGGAACAGTTGTGTTTTGTAAAGCTTTGTCAAGAATGGATCAATGCTGAGCTGATAAGGTCAACAATTCCAAGATAGATATTTGTGCGGGGGTTTTACTCAATTGATCAAGAAGGTTATATTTGAACTTGGAAGCTTGCGTAGATGGATCAGAAGGACCAGGAATAGTAATCTTAGTTCTGCTTGTGTTTACATTACATTCTGGATGCTTCTTAATGGTGAAGGTATTGACATTCTCGTTTGCGGCTCGGAGGTGGTTTATGATCGTTCCTTTACCATAGTCATACTTGGTATTGTTATAGTTAGCCGATGGATTATTCTGGGGTCCCGAATTGGAGGCTTTTCCTTTTGTGTGGTCATGTAATACATCTGTGAAGACCTTATGATCACTGTTCTTAGTGTTTTTCTGCCCACCAACCTCTATGGTTCCATTTTCAACAAAGTCTTGTATTATATTCTTGAGTTGACGATATTGTTGGAGGTTGTGCCCTTTGGTTCGATAATAGGCACAAAAAGAGTTATCGTCCCACCATGAAGGTTTGAACTATCCAGGATCATACTCTCTTGGTTCCAAAGGTTTGATGAGATTATGCTTAATCAATTCTTTGAAGATAGTCTCGATTGGTTGTCCTAAAGGTGTAAATTCACGTGTAGGAAATCTCCTTTGTTGTGGTCTTTGTTGTTGTGAATTTTGGACATAGTTAGCTTGTTGATCTGGACTATTCCTCATGTCTTGATTGGGATGATAACCTCTAAGTGTGATTACTGGTCCTGTATGTACGTGTTTAGCATCAACGATGTCGTTGTTTGTAACATTCTTGTTCCTAGACCAGAATTTGTTTCTATCATTTGGTGCATTCTGATGTTGGACAACCGGATTCTTACCTGGTGCTTTCATTTCTCCTTTGTCTATAAGGCCTTTCTCAAGGATGATTCCCTTTTGTACCAAATCTGAGAATGAAGTACAACAGTGTACCCTTAAATCACTTCACAATTTGGGGTTGATGTTCTCTAGGAATATTGTGACCTTTTGTTTTTCGGGTATTTCAACTGGGCACCTACTAGCTAGACTTCGCCACCTCTGGAAGAAAGTGGTGAAATTTTCACCATCTTCTTGTGTCATGTGGCACAAGGTTGCAATTATTACCTCATTGTCTATGTTAAAGGAGAAATGTTCGATAAAATTCTCAGCTAATTCGCCCCAAGATTGTATACCATATGGTAATTTAGAGAACCATTCCAATCCTATCCTGACAAGGGTTCGTGGAAATAGTCTCATCAAGTATGTGAGGTCATACGCTATGTCCATGCATGCTGTTGAGAACTCTCTAATGTGTTCTATAGGATTCTTTCTCCCATTATACTTAGGCAAAATTGGTATAATGTATCCATGGGGGAAAGGTATCATGTAAAGCACTTTGTCAAAGGGGCATGGACATAGGTCTTGTGCTGAGATAGTTCATTTTTCGGACACAGACATGTTGTCCATCTACTGTTGAAGATTTTGCATATTGTTTTGAAGGACATTGACTTGCGTCAAGGACATGGTGTTTGTGATATTTGGATCAATGTAGGTATTTTGATACGCCATGTTCTGTGACGGGTTGTGATTGGGTGAGGGAATATATCCTGTCAAGATATTTTGATTTGGTATAGGGATATTCCCTGTTTGAATGGTTTGAGTTGGTATAGGAATGCTTCCTGTCTGAAATGTCTGATTTGGAATAGGAATGCTTCCTATCTGAATGATTTGACTTGGTATAGGTATATTTCTGCCAACTTTGGTTCTCTTACTAGTCGTGTTAGTGCCAAAGGGGTTGGAGGAAGTTGCCCCTACAGTGAATTGTAAACCTTGTGTAATGTTGAAAGGGGTTGTGTTTGCAATTGATGATGTTTGAGTTGGTATACCAGTTGGTATTGCTATGGTTATTTGGGGAATAGAGACAGTTGACGTTGCAGTTTGAGATGGTTGAGTTGACTGTGTTTGCAAAGTACAAATATCAAATCCTATGGGTAGTTTGGCACCTTCTGCTAGCAATTTTGCTAGATAGAATTGGGGATCATTTGCTAAACATTCATCCATGAAGGATGCAAATTCAAGATCTTGTACTGCTGCGTCTATGTCTTCTATGTAAATCTGACCATGTGTGTCCCTAGTGACATGTTTTTCTAGCAAAGGCTTGTGTGGGCGTTCACTCCCTGATGGTTGGTTTCCGAACGGATTGATGAATTCATTGGGGTCTATCATTGCTCTGTGTTTCTTTTTGGACCTTGTTTCAACCATAAAAAAGTTGCTCAAAATGGATAATGCAGACTATGTCTAAAACTGATATGACCTATATCTATGTTTTTGGATTTTTTTGACAATAAATGATGTAGCTAAAATGGTTTCTAAAAGACATACACTAAGATGACGTATGATAGGATGGACCAAATGCAAGATGTGAGTAGACTATGACGATAAAGGAGTCTAAGATGGTATAACCTACCATCTATGGGATAAATGCATGCAAAGACTTGTTTTTGACCAAGGAACCTGATTGTATGACAAGGACAGTGACAAGGTGAATTTTTCAAACTAGACTAAATGAGCTTAAAAGATCCACTAGATGGGACTAAAGTGACAAGGTTCAATGATTTTGACAAATCGACACATGAATGTTTCCAATGACGAGGAAAGTTATGTAATCTGTTATATGCAATTTTCTATGGAGTATCTATATGCATGCAACTTAGGATGACTATGACTAAGATGTTTACCGTGAATAAGACGTATATGACACCTAATGATGGTAACTAAGATGTATATGACACCTAATGATGGTAACTAAGATGTATATGACACCTAATGATGGTAACTAAGACGTATATGACACCTAATGATGTAAAGTTTTGAGCAAAATTTACCAGTTTTGAATCTAAGGTTGATCTTAAGAACCTACAGCAAATTATGACAATGATGTTCTGGACTCAGCTCATGGTTTTTTTGATGTTTTCTGTTGATAGGAAAATGCGGTTCTAACAGTTGCGGTTCATATTTTGACAGATACGGCTTTTTGACAGTGCATGCGATGTTTCTGACAGTTGCGGTTTTCCCTATGACAAATGCGGTTTACCGATACACATGCGGCTTGAAAACTGACAAATGCGGGTTTTACGGACACATGCGAATAAAAAACTGACAGATGCGGTTTGCATGAACACATGTGACTCAGAATGTGACAGTTGCGGCTCATGATATGCAGACTATGAAAAGTGAAAAGTTTGACAGCCAGATGCGTCTTTTCCCCTAACAGATGTGACTCGCTAATATACATGCGGCGTTTAAATTAACAAATGCAACTCGATTTTCTGACAGTTGAATTTTTTCTGAAAGTTGAAATTTTCCCAAAAGTTTTTGATTGACTTTTTTTGTTTGATCAAGATTTTGACGAATACAGCAAAGAGAAAACATAACAATCAATGTATTTTCAGTTTTTGTATGATGGAAGGACTGTTAAGACTCGAAAAACAATTACAACCTAGGCTTTTAGGACAATACTTGTTGAATTCTTATTTGGATTTCTCCAGCTACGCATATTTATGGCGAATGACTAGTAGCTTGACCCCACTGGCTCCCCTCCACGACACTCACTTGTACAGGGCAGCGAAGCTACTGTATCCATGAAACTCCCATGGTATACATTTCATTTCCACACATAAACCGTAAGAATATAAGACGGCTTCACAGGGTTGACCCTGCTGCGCCAACAAGTAGGTAGGATTTTGGTAACTCTACAACAAGGTGTTTAATAAGGGCATTCCATTCGTGGGACACTATCCAACGTCAGCGAGAGTCCATTTCTATCCATCTCGTCGAAATAGTGTGTGTGATTCGTGAGCTTTCCCCAAGAATCCACTTTTCTATACCGGCTGGAAGTCGCTTGGCTTTAGCATGCTACTGGTCTGAGTCGTCTTGGGGTGAGTACTTTTTCTCACCAAGACAGGCGCAAGTTCTAGAGTCAACAACCGTTTCTCTTACACCCAGGATCACATGACTAGGAAAGGGGAGAGGATACTTCGGTGTACTGAATCGTAAGGGTTACAAATACGTGCAAAGCACCAAACAAGGAAGACAGTGGTTCTTTTTAATCCAAATGACAATTTGCTATTTATCAATCAGAAAATTCATTTTAATCCCACACGACGATTATCTATCTACCAAACAAAAGCTTGCTTAAATAAATGAATTAACACAAAGGCATTAGGTCCTGCATGCAAATTCATCAGTAGTTCATTGTTCTTCAGCTTTCGTCCTGTAGAAAATTGTCTTATGTTTTTAAATGTCTTCTATGCTTCGTCCTGCAAACACTATGTTATTCCTCCTTAACACAACTGACACAAACATTAGCAAAAATCCAAAACAACCCAAAAAGAAAAAAAATGAAAGTATGGATGCACGAAAATTGATTAAAAAGTGAAAAAAATGTTACCAGCCAGATGCGGCTTTTGGAGCCACAAATGCAGTTCGACTGTCGATAGGCAGATGCGGTTCACAAATTTGTTGACAGGAAGATGCGGTTCGTGAGTTCGCAGATGCAACTTTTGATGACAGATGCGTCGCTATTTTTCACAGATGTGGTTCGTGGATGCAGATGCATCGTTTTGCGGAATAGATGCGGTGCGTCGTACATAAAACCTACAAAAAAGAACAGAAAATGAAAAAATGGAAAGACGAAAATATGTGCGGATTTCGAAGCGTGTTCACGTCGGGTTCACCAAATGTAACATCTTATATTTTCTGCAAGCATGAATAGAATAACAATAGTTAAATCTTAACGATAACCTAAAATCTAACAACAAAGAACAAGGAAATAAACTAAACTAATAAAACCAAAATGATCTCACTGAATATGCGTTCATCCCTTCGAATTATCTTGATTGTTCTTCTCCATTTTTCCTTTTTAGTATTCTTGCCCTCAGATTTATGTGTTTGAATGCAAGTATAATTTTGTCGAGTGTCTAAGCAAACTATCGAAGTTGAATATATTCTCAAAAGTATGTGATTTCAAGAGAGAAATAATGATAATGACAGGCCATTTTATAGATTTTGGGTTTTCAAACGATCGGCTCAGATTGAAAGAGAGATCAACGGACAAGATTGATGAATGTCATGCGATGTGAGTTCTATCTCAGATAGAACACGAGTTAGAACACAAGTTCAGGAAAGAATGAAGATAGAGACTAATTTAGAACGTGAGTTAGAACACGAGTTCAGATCTTAATCTCCAAAAATAGAAGAAATAGACTTTGTATGCAAAATCCAAAGTTGGAACTCGAAGACTTAATGCATTCGAATGCAAACATGAGTTAGAACTAGTTAATCGACTAGTTGTGATGGAGAGTCTTCTCACAGAGATAAACTGGTGTTGAATTCGGAGATAACTGAAGAATTAAAAATAGATCTCAAGTGAGAAGGTGAGTGAATGAATTAGATAACTGAATGATAGAGGAATGTGACATAATTAATTAAATATGAATTAAATGTTAATTTAATTCAACATTCGAAAATAAGAGACTTTAATTAAATAAATAAAGTAATTTATTTAATTTGACTGTTTGAAAAGGATAATATAAATATTTAATTATAGATAAAGGGGGTTAAATGAATAATTAAATAAAGATATTTAATTATAGTTGGAAAAGTATGATAAAGGGGTAATTAAATAATAAATTATTTAATTGATAGATAAAGGGGGAAGAATTAATTAGTTCGCAACATAATTAAATAAATATGATTTATTTAATTAATCAAGTTGAATAAAGATTAATAATGAATTAATTAAAAAGGGGTATTTAATTAATAGAAGAAATATGTGTTAGAAAGGTTAATTAAATAATTAACATTATTTAATCAAGACCACGGACTATAGAAAATTATGTCGAATGTGTACTCGCGGGCCTAGACCAATTTTTGATATCTACAAAAAGTTCTCAAGTTCTTTCTTTACAAACCCATGATGAAAGAAACACGTTCCGTTAGGGGTCCAAGTCAAGAATGCAATTTTTTAAAAAGTTTTGAAAATATTCGTTGGCAACGAATACATTTTTTGAAAACCGAAGTGTCATAGAAAAGGTGTTGTCATGCATGAAAGGGACAACTCAAGAAAAGAAGAGAGAAGGATAAGAAAAGAGTGAAAGAAAAGAGCAAGATAAAAAATAAGAAACATAGGGGTGATATGATATTTCGGGGTTAGAGTTGCTCATATATATATATATAAGTATAATAGTAGTATATAAATGAACTATCATCAAATCCCTACTACATCAGACCATGTGAAGAATGCACGAGAAGACAAAGTAAAAATTAAAAAATTGGGTCAACATGGAAGGGGAGCCTAAATGCCCCCAACGCTTTGCATCATCCCCAATTTTGTTAAAATTCAATCAAAAACATGGAAGAATGATGATACAAATAGAAGAAGGTCCACGACACAAAAAATCACTCCTGTGCCCAAACACCAACAAGGGTGACAAGGGTCATCCAGGAACACATAGCATGATCACGAGGGAACACATCACAACACACACATCTAATCTGAACATAAAGAAGGGGCCTCCTTCTAACACTCATCGACCTATAGGTTGTACGCTTCCCACTCTAGATCATCATAAGGGGAAGGAGGACGAGCTTGCAGTGGTGGAATATAAAGGGGAGGATCTTTCGACCCTCTCGCAACAAGGGCTAAGGAAGAATCCCCCACAAGGTCTTCTCCACTAAGCTCTTGTGGAGCTTGTTGAACAATCCAAATAACTAAGAGGGGGGCTGAATTAGTTATCACAAAAAAAAAATTCTCTTACTTTACTTAATCTAGAGCAATCCTAAATTAATCAGATAATCAAAACATATATGAACATGAAAGCACTTAACACCATGCACAATGAACACCAAAATTTACACGGAAAGCCAAGATGGTAAAAACCACGGAGAATGCTAATTATCAATTATAAAGCATCGGTTAAGATGACACTAATTAAGGTGATTTTTACAAGGGCTCACTACCAAAATTCTCAGTGTAGGTAAGGCTCACTTCCAGTGGGCTCACTGCCTGATTAATACAAAAATATTTGATTACAAAATAGACAAAACATGAACTAATGAAGTTGCATCTACATATGCATGAAGTCAATTCTGGTTAAAAGCAAAATTTTTGTTTGCATTAGATCCGGTCAAAAATATTTTGCCCACCTTCCTTCCACAACTTCTTCAATACAGATTTCTTCTTTGTGACACTTTCCTTCCGCTCCCTTCTCTGTTTCTTGTCACATAATCCTTCACACCCTTTTCTCTATTCGCACACTCCACACTTCTTGTTCGGTACCAAAAATATGTTCTACACATATATACCCAAAGAACAAAATGAGTCGGCCTAGCAAAACATGTCGAGTTTGAAGAACACCCTTGAAATATTCAATAAGGCTTAACATGCTAGCACTAGACCCAAAGGATAGGTTGCACATAAATATCTTCTTACCACGGGACCCATAAATAGGTCATGCATAAGATAAGTTCATCACATAGCATAAACACCAAAAAATATCGATCTTTGAATTACATGAGATATGTTCTGGAGCCAATAGGAACACCACAACCAAGACCAAATATTGATCAACATCAATTGATAGGAACACCACAACCAAGACCAAATCTTGATCATCATCAATTTTAGTACCAATCAGAGGGATGCAATTACACATACCAAAACTTGTAACAGGCTACATGAATGTCCGGATAGAAAGGATACCCGAAATAAGTTTTAGGAACAACAACCAATATCAAAATATTAGTCTTTATTATTCTACATTAACCATCTTCCACAGATGTCCTAAAAAGAAGTGTTGCCATATCCAGATCAAGGATAACATACACACTACACAACATCATAGCATATGATAGGATAGATCGTTACTGTATATCATCCAGAGCACAACCTTCTGGATCCCAGGTTTTGACATCAATGAAAAAAATTCCAAGTCAACAACTTCTCAACAATCTCCCCCTTTGGCATTGATGGCAAAACAACAAAAACTCAAAAACAAAAAAACTCCAAGCTCTCCCCCTTTGTCAAGAAATTCAATTCCTCTTTTTGTTTTTGTTTTTCTCTTCATTTTCTCCCCATTTTTTTCATCAAAGACAAAGGGCCAAAATAAGAACATTCAGGAAATCCAATAAAAATAACACTTTTCACACGAAATTTTTTCTTCTACCTTTCTCTCACAATTGGAAGAATCCTCTTCCAAGCTTACATTGCATAAATCATTCTAGCACACATATTGTCCTATAAAACCAACAACCCAAATGAAGATGACCAGTCTAGAGGCAGGCACTATTATTCACAATCCTCTACATTAGAAAGTATCCTCAAGAGATGATCCAACTAGACCTCAACAATTTATTTGACCAACCAATTTTTTTTAACTAAATATTCCCTCTGTCTCTGAGTAGACAATAACTCAGCTTGCAACTCATAAACTCTTATTCTTTGTTTTCATCTTTATCTTTGAATAATTTGAAGCACTTCCCAATATCATTCAATTTAGATTCAATAGCTTCAATTATGCTTCTAAAATTATCAACAACATGCCACCAAAGATAGTATTTGTAGATCATGTTAGACATCTCCTTAATGCATTCTCTTGTCTCACCAATGTGTTTGGATAACTTTTTTCTGGCTGTGACACACATTTCAATCATAGCTTAGATTTTATGTCCTTCAGATCCTTCCTACAACAACCTTTCTTCAATAACTTCTACTAGATAATTTGGTAACGAGTCAGAAACAACAAAAATATTAATACCCTTTTTGAGAAAATAATCAACCAAGGCATCTTCAATTCTAGGCCTATTGACCGGAGAAGGCATTCCACATTTCACCAATATTTTTCATATCACCTTCATCCAACATGGAACGAACTTCATATGTATTATGCAAAGACTTTTCTTCCTTCTCCTTCTCTTCTGAGATAGTGATGACATCTTTTCTGTTAATTTTCCTCCTTTTAGGTTTTAGAGGGGAACCACCAATGACAACCTCTAATTCCTTCTTATCAAAGGAGGAACCACCAATAATAACCTCTAACTCCTTCTTACCAAAGGAGGAACCCTCCTTAAACTGACTGATAGGCATGGCATTGGACACTATCACACCGAAGCACATATCCATCTGCAAGGATGGTAAATAAACTTTGCATGCATTTTCTCTATCTTCCATACAATCCAAATTTTTGTAATCTTGCTTTTCGATAGGGATGTCAGACTTCCACTTAACATTCTCCTTTGAAGGTAATGAATTCAGAAAGTAGAATACTAAACACATGAGCAGAGACCCAAACCAGAAGGGATAACTATCAAGAAAATACATTATGACATTCTCAATTAGGTTTTCCATTATTAGGATACACAACTCAAACTGTTGATTTTAATTCACCATCTTATGTGAAAGATACACACCAATAGAAAATCTAGAACCTTCATGATTTCAAAAATAGATTTTGTATGAGATATCGTAAGAAACATACCTTACTACAGAATCAACAATGGTATTTATCATTAGAGCTCAGGGGTATTTTTTGATACTAATAAGTTCCTCCACATCTTGGTATTTCACCATTTTCTTCCCTAGGAGGCCGCTGACTTTGCACAATCCATTAATAGCTTTAATTCCATTCTTAATGATCAGATAGGGTTTGTCCAAAATGATGGTGCCATCCTTGAATCAAATCAATAGGAATGAGATAGACTCTTTATTAGAAAACTGGGGGAATTCTCTCCATAGATCCATACCCAAGGCACTTACATTCTATAATTCATTAGTCTTCAACCCTAGCTCCATTTCCTTCATCTTCTAATGATCAAATTCATCCAACTCTACTCCCTTCAACTTCAGCAGAATACCGCCACTAGATTCACTGTCAACCAACACAAATTCCATCGTTGTGCTTAGCTTCTTCAATCCTTTTATCGCTCAATGAAAACCTCTTCTTCTTCTTTGCAAACTGTGCGAAATGATTTGAAACGAGCCATATTTTATCGTTAATTTCTCACGATGATTTTTCTGCTAAAAAAATGTACATTGATGATGCCAAAAATTATACTTCACTTTTGAATCGGTTGGATTAAGCTTCATCATACATCACCAATCAGATCAAACTTATTCATACTGAAAACACATCAATATTACTTCAAAGAGGGGGAACCGATAGGATATGCATTACAAAATTCCCCCTGAGCCAAGGAAGTTGGCTCGGATTGTGGAAGAGCTTGTACCAAGATCTGATACCATAGAAGAGCTCCCCACACTCATTTCCCTTTTCTTCCAAACCATGACAGTCTTCTTCTTAGATTTATCCGATTCTGCAACCTTCTTTTTGTTCTCAGACTTTTCTAGAGTAACATATTTGCATGTGTAAAGCATAATGTCTAGATTGACTACACTTGTAACATCTTTGTCCTAACTTAACTGAGTAACCCTAGATCTCCATTGATTAGCTTTGTGACCATAACCATGGCATAAGTAGCAATAACCATGAAAGATATTATTCATTCCATTCCTTCTAGCCAGGTTAGATAATTGACTTCTATAATGACATGCTTTGTGAACAAAATTGTGACAATTAAAGCATTGAATACTTGGTTCCTTCTTGCTTCTACACTCTACAACCTTATGTCCATTTTTTTGCATTAAAAAAATGACCATTAAATGATAAGTACATTTGAGCATTTGGTTGCTTGACCAGAGGTCTTTTGTAGATGTTCTAGAGTTTCAAACCTTTCTTGTTACAACAGATCTTGCTTCAGCTTAAACTACTTTGTCTTTACCCTTAGTGTTCTAATTTGAGCTTTCACTTGAGACGCCAATTCCTTCCTTATCCTTGTGACATTTCTATAGGGAAAAAATTTGATCTAGAATTATGCTACTTTCACATACTCTTGCTTCTGATTTCAGCCTTCTTAACTCTTGATCTAATTTCGCATTTTCTTCCAATTTATGTTTGATGGTATCCTTGATATTTTCTTCACTTTTCGTCCATTCTTCCATTTTCTATTTGATGGTATCTTTGATATTTTCTTCATTATTCTTGCATTCATCCAACTGTAGTTTTAGATTGACAACACTTTCCTTTGACTCCTTTAATTCCTCGCTAACCTCTCTATGTCTTGCTTTGAATTTCTAAATTTTCTCACTTAGCTTTGAGATACAAGCATTTTCCTCCTTGATGTTTTCTTTCAATTCATCATTTTTAGATTCCATGATTTCCATATCATCTAACATTGTCTTCAGTTCTTCATCAAAGTAAGAATCTCCTACCATCTGTTCAAACTGCCAAGATCTCTCTCAAGTGGTTAAGCTCTATCTACAAGGGACCAGGCTTTGATACTAATTATTGAGCAGTCTGGATAATTGAGAGGGGGGGGATTCAGTTATCACAAAACACTTTTCTATTACAATACTTAATTCATAGCAATCCTAAATTAATTAGATAATCAAAATAGATATGAATATGAAATCACTTAACAACACCATGCACAATGAATACCAGAATTTACATGGAAACCCAAGATGCGAAAACCATGGAGAATGCTAATTCTCAATTATAAAGCAACGATTAAGGTGACATCAGTTAAGGTGATTTTTACAAGGGTTCACTGCCAAAATGCTCACTATCGGTGGGCTCACTGCTTGATTAATACAAAAACATCTAATTACAAAATAGACAAAACATCAACTGATGAAGCTGCATCTACATATGCATGAAGTTAGTTCCAGTTAAAAGCACAATATCTGTCTGCTACAAATCTAGTTAAGAATCTTTTTCCCACCTTCCTTGCACAACTTTTGCAATACAAATGTCTTCTTCCTGACACTTGTCTTGCATTCCCTTCTTTATTTCTTGTCGCACAATCCTTTGAACCCTTTTCTCAGTTCACACACTCCACACTTCCTGTTCGGTACCAAAATGATGTTCCACATACACACAAGGATATATATACACCCGAAGAACAAAATCAGTTGGCCTAGTAAAACATGTCGGCTTGAAGAACACCCTTGAAATATTCAATAAGGTTTGGTATGCTTGCACTAGACCCAAAGGATAGGTCACACATAAATATCTTCTTGCCACATTACCATAGGACCCATAAATAGGTCATGCATAAGATAAGTTCATCACATAGCATAAACACCAAAAGATAGCGATCTTTGAATTAAATGAGATATGTTCCGAAGCCAATAGGAATGCCACAATTAAGACCAAATCTTGATCAGAATCAATTGATAGGAATGCCACAACCAAGACCAAATCTTGATCATCATCAATTTTAGTACCAACCAGAGGAATGAAATTAGACATACCAAAACTTGTAACATGCTACATGAATGTCCGGATAGAAAGGATACCTAGAATAAGCTTTAGGCACAACAAACAATATCAAAAGATTAGTCTTCATTATTCTACATTGACTATCTTCCACAGATGTCCCAAAAAGAAGTACTGCCATATCTGGATCAAGGATAACATTCAAACTATGCAACATCATAGCATATGATAGGATAGATCATTTTTGTATATCATCCGAAGCATAAAATTTTGGATCCCAAGATTTGACATCAATGACAACAATGCCAAGTCAACAACTTCTCAACAGAGCTAAGGTCAATGATTTTACAAAGATCGCTGACAAGGCCAAAAATTCATCCAGATAGTTAAACATGCACTTTAATGGAGTGTCATGTTATACCTCAATGGATGGAGAGGGTTGTGCATGAGATTCACTACTAGGCTCACCGAGTGATTTGGGGGCAATAAAAAACTCAGGGGAAGTTGGGGTTGGTTCTTCCACTAAGACAAAACAAGCCAACATAGGACCACCCTTCGAAGGAGGTAGGCTACTCTTATGCCCTTAGTTTCTTGAAGGGACACTCTCTACCTTTTGCTTCATTGGGGGATGTGAACTCTCCACAGATGAGGCAAGAGGCATGAAGGAAGAGGAAGAGGAGAAAACTGCAATAGATACCACTAAAGTATTTAGCATATCTACGAGTTTAAGGAAAGGAGGGATATTCAAAAGGGACATAAAAAAGGGTGACTCAACTAAAGGAGCAATGAACACCTGCACCCTTTTCAGGTCAAGTGACATCTCAGTTGGAGCCGGAAGTGATACAGAGCTTGGGTGGATGGAAGCAGAGGGAAGGAGAGAGGAGAACACAGTAGGAGGTCATGAAGCAAGGGAATTCATCTTCTGATCCTTTCTCTGCAAGGCAACTTTCTCAACCGTGAGAGCCTTTCGTTGATGCTTGTGCTCATGTGCAAGGAGATTCATGTGATTCTTCGAGCTAGAGGATGGAAGTTGCAAAGGGACTGAAGGCTCCTACTCAGATATGGGAGTGTCTACCACAATTTTTTCTAGTGGAGGGACAAATTCCTAGATGGGAGCAAGAGGAGTAGGTTGAGAAACAGCCAAGGGAATTGGTTCTAATGCCTCGACAACAAGCCTCTTCCCATTTACTGCTTTGGGAGCAGAAGTTGTGGGAGGATGAAAAGTCTGAGACATAGATGATTCCCCTTAGGGACCTTTCTTCTTGCCATATAGGTAGTACCAAGGTCTAGGAGGTTTGGTAGGGAGATTTGGTATCTAAACCCTAGGTTTTTGCCAAGCCAGTATCATCATACTCAGAGGGTAAAAACCAAGCATATTCATCCAAAACTCTTTTCCGGAAAGGGGAGTAGGAGATCCATCTCGAGAATGGGGAAACTTCTCTTTTCCCTTTCGAGAAGAGGAGGTAAATTTTTGATGTGCTATCAGAAGGGTCAAATTCAACTTTCCTTTTCCCTCAGTTTTATACTTCACATAACTTTTGTAAAGTAGGTACATCCTTGGGGGAAGCAAACCGGCCGAGGCAGACCAAAAGTGATCCAATGAATATCCCCCATGGGATACCAAAGGCTGATATCCAATATCATGCACCATGTGCATGACACCTTCATGGGATAACTTTAAACATTTGTGGATGATGAAGGAGATTCCATTCATGGAAGCTAACCAAGGTATGCCTAGCTTCACTCTGAACAAATCCCACTCCGGAATAACATCAAAAACTCTATCTATGGTCTTAGGTCCAACTAGGAAAGACAAAGTTATCAAATTGTAAGGTTTAAGAGCAAGACCATCAAGCGTACGAATGATGGAATTTGTTTCTTCTTACTCCTCTCTTTGCAATGAATTAAGCCACAATTTTTTTTTCATAATGAAATTCACTCAGCTTGCGAAGTCGACTAGGACTCCTGTCACAATGTTCCCATTGAGGCGAGCATGAATGTAAAGGGGAGAGGGCTTTTTGTTCAAGGGAATATCTTGTGATGTGAATGCCACATTTGATGAGCCAGTCGTAGGCTACACAGAGGGAGTAATGGTGACCATGTTAACATATGCCTCAGGCTGAGTGATAGAATTAGAGGGATCGGTAATCATGTTGGTAGAATGTGACAAAAATAGGTTTGTGTATATTTGTAACTCACTATTCACTTTCTCCACCGATTTGTTTTCATTTTTATTGCTTCCATCAAGATGAATAGTATTGTCCTCAATGCGATCATGTATCTCATGATGTAGGTGCATACAATGTTCGGTGTTATGTCCATTAACTCGATGGTATTGACAGAAGGTTTTTGCATCGTACCAACTAGGGAAAGGTTTTGTGAGAGGCTTAGGGTCTCAAGGTTATGATCTTGTCCTTGAGCAACCTTTGTAGGATGGAAGAATAAGATTCTGCCAGCTTTGTTAACTTTTCATTGCGTCTGAGGCCGTTATCACTTGTAGCAACTACTACATTTGCAACAACCTTACACTTTCCAGAGATTGATACAATGGAATTTCCTTTTGAACGCGAGTGTGAGGAGGATCCCTCAAACTAGACTACCATTTGTTGATATTCTCATAAAGTTGCACATAGATGCACAAAAGAAGGGTATTTCATAAGGGAAAACTTCTCTTGCCAAGGCCTCTACAAGTTCCCTATAAATACCTTTTGTACGTCAAAATCAAGCAATGGATATGAGATTTGTGAAAAGAGCACTTGGTAGTGCACTATGAAATCAGTAAAATTTTCATTATCCCCTTGTTTTCATCGAAAGAGATCCGAAAAGGTCATCTTCATCCTAATGCTAGCTTGGAACTGTCGTAAAAATTGATTCACAAGTTGATCAAATGTGAAAATAGAGTTATCGGGCAAGGAACAATACTATTCGAGTGGTGTATCCTTGAGAGATCAAGGGAATAAGTTCACCATCAATGCATAGTGAGGGAAGAAATATATACATAGGGCGTTAAAGGTGGACACATGCATTTTTGGGTTGCCTTTACCACCATGTTTTTTGAATTTGGGAATCTCCATTCTTTATGGAAAAGGATCGTACTTAGAATTGCTATCAATAGTGGGCTATGCCAAAAGAAGGGCTAAAAGATAGGTTGGGCAGAGGCTTGGGAGAGACTCGCTAGTTGGCTTTGCATCTTGCCCATATTCTAAAGAAGGGTGTTTAGAATAGGGTCATTAGATGATATAGGGCCATTGGAGCCTCCTCTAAAACCACCACCAGAGCCACCTCCAAAACCGCCAACGTGGCCATCGTCGAAACCACTATCGGGGCCACCACCACTGATAGGGCCTCCATTGGATCCATCTTCACTTCTGAGGCCACCACCATGGCCTCCATCGAAACCAACTCTTCCAGCATCACCCTACCACCGAAGCCACCACCACTACAAAATCTCTCACCACCCAGCCCACCAAAACCTCCATTGCTAGAGGTGATAGGAGGGGTGAAACTAAAACCTAAGGGTATTATGTTTACTTTGATAGTGTTAGTGTAATTAAGTTTTTCACTTAGGGTAGATTACACTGGTTAGTTTCTCCCATGTGGGTAGTTTTTCCACCCGACACCTTTCTCATGGCTTTAAAATCTTGTACAACATGTAAATTAATCATCTCATTTTCATTCTCTCTTCTGATGAAGCAGCGTAGTGCTCCTCTCTATCTCGTGAAGGTATTTTTTGCAGATGGTTTTCCTGGGTTGGTTGGTCTCACATGGTATCAGAGCCACCCCATCTCCAACTCCTTCCATGAGAGTTTTCATCAGAGAGTTTTGAGATCATTAGTATTTGAATACATTCAAAAGAATGTTCATCTTTATTAATTCAATTCTCTTCTATTGAATTTGCAAGAGGCTACGATTTTCTTCCTGAAGGTCGTTGTTAATTTATAGAGGCGTTTAAATAATTTGGAGGTAGTGATTCTAGATTGAGGTTGTGGTTTGTTGCTGGCGTGATTCATCTATTGCAGAAGCAATTTTCTATTGGAGGCATCAATTTGAGCAGCGCTCCACAGGAAGGGAAAATAATGAATGAGGAAAAATAACCTACATGAGTGTGCATTTCCACAATATAGGCGACCATTTTTTTATGGCTTTACTAAGGGGACTCATGGATTTTTTGGCTATTGATTTTTCAACACACATTTAATGTGTTTGCAGGCTGTGTTTTAGCCTTTGGAGGGGCAACGTAAATTTTTCTAGGCGTGATTCAACTCCGAGGGTGTGAATTCTTCATAGCAGGCATTCCAATTCCTAAATCATTTGAAGGATACAATTAAAATTATTGTAGGAGGGATTAGGTGTTGAAGAGAGCCTGATTTTTGAACCAAGAGAAGCATTTTTTTTTTGCTAAAGATATTTAATTTGCAGTTATTCTAAAGGAAAGTTTTGTTGCTTGGAAGATGGTGTATCATCTATCTGAAGAAGACATTTTTCTGTAGATCGATTTAAAGGTTTTTTCTGTCCATCATAAGGCATGATTTGGTTATGTGTTGGGAGGCATAAATCTGCTACTTTTGTGGCGATAAATTATGTTAAAAAAAATTTATCCATTAAGCTAGAATATGTACCACTAAGTTAAAATTAATAATTATTAACATAATTATGTCAAATTTGTATTAATAATTATTAATTTTAACTTAGTGTTATATTCTAGCTTAATGGATAAAAAATATTTAACAGTTATATTATATATACTATTAGACACTTATTCTTAAAATAATTTTTTTTAATTATTTTGTATATGTTTATATTTAATGGAACTTTTTTTTATGAATAGGCACTAATCTATATTAATTATAAAGATTAAAATAAATATTCACAAAAAAAGGTGGGTGGTAAGAAGGCACACCTCGAGAGTCATATGAGCAACACCCAGAAAACCAAAAAACCAACAGTCACATGGGCCTTGTCTAGAAGTGCAAGATTACAAACATAAAAAGGCTATTAAGTGGCCAAAGCAGTACCAACAAAGTTAGGAGATTCTCTGTCATCCAAGTTCTTTCCCCATACATCAATGAGGTCTAGAGTGACGTTAGGAGGAGGACCCCAGCCATCATCAACATCCTTTTCTTTATCTTCTTTGTCCTTGTGCCAGGGTGAGATTGCAAGTGCTAGACATGGAAAACATTTACTAGAGTCTGGAAAACTAAAGCCACTAGGAGGAGTATTATAAGAGGGCCACCCAAAACTTCCACTGCTACTCCCTTCCGCTCCTCTAGAGGGCCACCCAAAACTTCCACCGCTACTCCCTTCTGCTCCTCTAGAGGGCCACCCTTGGCTAGCTCATGGAGGAGGAGAATGAGACAATCGAGGAGGGCGGGAACCATGCCCAAGAGTAGGGTGAGAGTGGGGGCAAGCAGAGCCACTCCGCTACCAACCTTGAGAGGGTGACCGACTGTGAGAGGAAGTGGGTGAAGTGGGCACTTGAGCCATAGTACATGGGGCATTGCCTCAATGATCCAAAAGCACCTGAAGGTGAGCCACCTCAAGTGCAACCTCATTAGCTTGAACTTGAATCTGCAAGAGAACATTAGAAAAAATAGTAGCAAGCTTTAGAATAAAAAGAAACATTTTTATCCATTTGGGTGTTAGCAAATATGCAGGCATTTCTATCTTTCTAGATATTGAAAAGGATTTCTACCCTGAAAGTGTGCCAAAGTTGGGTATAATTATCAATAAGTCTGGGCGAATCTCCCAACAAAACCATATGCTAGGAGAAGTGCTCTAGTCTAAAAGGCTGAAAGAAATCATGAATCCTATTCCAAAATTGCTTAGCTCTAGTACATAACCAAAAGAGATGCTTAAAAGACTCAGCTTTCCCATAGAAAGGGCACCAAGGGTCCTGTACCCCCAAGTGAACAAGTTGAGACCCCACATGAAAGCCTTGGAAAAGAATACACCAAGAAAAGTGGGCAAGTTTTAGCTCAACACTTGCAGACTAAGTGGCAGAGAATATTTTTTGCCAAACATGAGCGAAAGATTGATGAAACCACCTCTGGTTCATATTTTCAATCATCAAAAATTGCAGTGAAAGCCACATATAACCAAGCCTAGGCTTGTGATTCCTAAAAAGGGTGTCTAGGTACCACTTCTAGTCCTTTCACTAAGGATTGGACCCATGAATTATCACCTTATGAAGCATATCTACAAGAATAGAATTCACTAGATCATCATAAGTTTCATGGTCCTATTTTTGAAGACTGTAGAGAGCACGAAAAATCTTTCCATGACATAATGTGCATTGTGGGTTTGTGAAACACATGCTGCAAAGTTTCACTACATTTCTTGTGGAACCTTAGCACATTAATCCAAGGGGACTCAACCAACGACTGACCATTACTAGAAAAGAGAGGTGACCACCAAATATTCTATTGATTAAGTGAAATCCCATCAAGGAAACTAGAGCCGAACTAGCAGAGCCAATGCTTAACTGCTTCCCAGGCTCTCCAAATGCTCTTGGCTACTAAAGTTCCTATAATTTGTACTAGGTCCTTCATAACTAGAAGGGTTTGAAAGTCAATCCCCCTCCAAGTGGGTTTGTGAACTCAAAATCCGGATTGGATGCAATGCTTGAGTTGCATTTTCCAGGCTTCATCTCTAGTAAGGGCTCTAATTATCCATTTCACACACAAGGCAGTCCCTTTTCGTTGAGTGGAGAGCATACCAAGACCTCCAAAGTCTCTGGAAAGGTAGTAGAACTTCTAGACATGAAACCCTCTATGGGACTCCGTAGAGGTCCGAAGCAACTTTTCAAGTTTGGCATAGGTAGCTTTTGAAGGATCCCAACAAGAAGAGTAATTATAAACATGTGTAGCAGCAAAAATCTTAGAGCACAATTGGAATTTTACTACCAAAGAAAGAGGCTTGGTAATCTAATAGGCCATATTTTTCTCAATCGTGGAGAGAACAACTCTCCATAACTCAATTGGAGAAGCTTAGAAGGCAAAGGGAATGCCCAAAAATTGAAAGATTTCCCCTGACCCAATCCATCTCCAATCGTATTGCTGAAACTAGTGAGGAGTGGGTAGAATAAACATCTTTTAGCACAAATTTTTATGCCATTGAATGGAGGAGCCAAACGAAAGACAAAAAATGTTAAGACATTCAAGAGTCACCTTAATATTGTTCTCTTCCTCCAGAAGGGTGAGGAAAGAGTCATCAGCAAAATGGCCAGTAACAAGTTGATCCTGGGAGTTAGGCAAGGTAATTCCTTTAACACGCTATTGAGAAACTGTATTGACCAACAAATCTGCCAAATCCTTCGATAACAAGCACATAAAGAGAAGGAGAAAATGAGCATCCTTACCAAATGGAGTGAAATAAACCAAAGGAAAAAGGTTGGTGGTAATTAATGGTGATACAAGCATAGGCATCTAAGAAAAGCATTTGGATAGCCTGAATGAAGTTAGGCCCAAACCCTAATGCTTTCAACATGTCTAGAATGAAAGGCCACTCAATGCAGTCATAGGCTTTATCAAAGTCAATTTTGAGAAAAATAGCTTTCTGGACTGAATGTCTAGCCCACTCCATACCTTCCCACACATCAATAATGTTATCCAGAATAAATTTGGACTTGATAAAACCAGTTTTCTTTGGGTGCACAATCAGAGGCAAAAGATGACAGATCTTCAAAGCCAAAGCCTTAGCTATGATTTTGTAAGAGGAGCATGATAGGCCGCCAGTTGTAGATATACTCAAGATCTCTATGCTTAGGTATGAATTTAATATATTTTTTATTAATTATATTACCCAGGGTTTTGGAATAAAAAGCATTGAGATAGAATTTATGCAAGTCTTTCCCAACACAGTCCCAAAGGGCCTTGTAAAATTCACAAGGGAAACCATCAACCCCTAGGGCCTTGTCATCAACCATGGAGTGAAACGACTTCCTTCAAGTCTTCAATAGTGAGGAGTTTCTCACAAAAATATTTTTGGGCTGAAGATAGCCTATTTGGCACAACAACAAGACAATCCTAAAGGGCTTGTTGTCACTCTGGTGTATACTCTTGACCAGTGAAAACTTGTTCATAATGCTAAAAAAAGTACTAGAGAATGTCAGGTAGCTCAAAAAGCACCTGGGTTCCTTCTTTAATTTTTTTGATGCTAGGAGAGGAGTGTTTGGCATGCAGGGCCAGAAAAAACTCTTTGGAGGCATGATCACCAATTTTTAACTAGTGCAATGTGGCTTTGATTTGTGCACCTCTGATAGCATAATTGTCTGCAACTTGATTTTTGCATCTCAATTTTTCCACCCTAACTTGCAATGATGGGGAGAAAGGGCTAGCCTCTAGAGCTTTGGTAGCTAAGCACAGGTCAGTTGTGGTAGCCTCATAAGACTACCGGTGAAAAATGGCTAGCTGGCACCCATAAATGTGTAAAAATATAGCCGTACGAGTGATATCATCATTCCACCAATTAATCCAAACTATATTATGTGATGGTCTACACTCCAAATTTTAGACCCTACAAATGTGGGTCAATGTGGGTTGATGCCAAAGCAGAGACGTGTTAAAACAAATTGAGTTTTCTAGGCCCGATTATGTCTTATCTCCCATTCAATGTGAAAAGAAATGGGGAAATGAGATCTAACAAAGTCACATCCACTAACATTTTAACCGAGAGTGAAGATTTGTCAAAAGAGAAGAAAATTTGAGCCAAGATCATGGCATGATCAAGGTACTTAAATATCCTATCAAAGCTAGCCCTGAAATTACACCAAGTGTGCCAGAGGGAATGGGAATGTTGGCAACCAATATTGGGATCAAAGAGCCCCAATTTATTACGCATGTAAAATCACACTTCTCATTCACCAACTGCCCATCTGAATGGCAAAGTGCCATCTTTATCATATGCCATCTCAACCATATTGAAATCCCCACATAATAGCCACGTAGCAACTAGCAATGAATCAACAATCCAACACCAAAGAAAAGAGCGTTCCAAAACATCATTAGATGCATAAACATTAATAATCCCAAAATAGTGATTATCAATGTTAAGGAGGATTTAAATGAGATGATGTGTGGGGTCAGACCCATGGTCAACCACACAAGCATTCCACTGGGGGGGAAAAGAGTGATAGCTCCATCACGTGCAGCTTCATGAGCAATACAAAACATATGGCTAGCTAGCCAAATAGAATGACAAGCCGACACAAGAAAAAAACCAGAGATTTTAACTTCTTGGAGACAAAGCACTTTAATACCAACATACTTCTGCAAAGTATCCCTAACAAAATACTTCTTGGAGAGGTATGTTAGACCTCAAATATTCCATGAGAGTAAATTCATGAATGAAACTCCTCCATATTGTCAGATTCTGGCTCCTCCTCATTCAGAGTAGAGAAACGGTTATGTAAACATTCTACTGGAACTGACCCAATTTGAATATTCAGAGAAGAAAATCTCCATTTCTCCTACACATATTCTCCTTCTTGTAATGGCAAAGAAGGACTGTGAGACCTCTATTGAGCTCCCCTCATAGGAGGAGATACATTGAATTGTTCTATCATAACGATAGTAGGTTGAGGCATAGCCTTTAGCTTGGGCCATGTTGAAATATTGTTAGCCTTGATTAGAGCCTTTCCCCTTCACCGAAGGGTTTGAAACAACTTTAGCTAGCTTAGGGACTTTGGAAATATAATTATCCACTTGATGAGGCTTTTCATATTCCCACGATGGAGGAGTATGAGGCACTACCAAAGGGTAGTCCTTGATCTTGTGGTCTGCGGACTGACATCTATAACATATGTTTGAAAGATAAAAATAAGTGACCTTCTGGGTATGTCAGAGAGCTCCAATTTAAATTTCAATGGAGTCCTTCAAATCTTATGAAAGGTCCACTTCAACACAGACCCATTTTTGGGGTCGGGCTTGGAAGAACCTATCTGACTCAATACAAATGACCTTCCCCAGAGAGGATGTAATATGACTCAAAAAAGCCACACAAGACAAAGGCAACCCTAGAAACTCAATCTAGACCAGGACTCGCAACTTGGTGTCATCTGAGGTAGTGAAGTCCCGGGTCCACAACTAGAAAACCAATAGAGAATAGTTGGCATACCAGGGACCATGATTCAGAATTTCCTAAACATGACTGCCCTCCGCAAAGTAGAAAAGAAAAAAAGCCTTGGTTAAATTTTGGACCATATCAAGGCAAACCCCATGAGGGACCCAAGACTTTTGGACCCATTCTTTAAGCAAACTTTTAGGGGGAGTCCTCCCAACAAAATACCCAACAAGAGTATGTTTCTTGATCCATTGAGAAGCATAATCAAAATCAGGCAAAGGTAAAACCACATCAGCTGGGGAGTCAAAAGACTTACCTTGTGAAACACTTTCAAAATAAATTTTTGGGGTCGTTTGTTCAAAGGAGGAGCCATTGAGCAGATTCATTGAACCACCAACACTAGCAAGAACTGGTAGGTTAGATTTGGTTGAAGGCATATTAAAACAAAAAAAATTGTAGTAAATGCGATCATACACACAAGAAAAGAGAGAAATCTTGCTCCAATGGCGTAGTATAATGAAAGAGGGGCCAAAGATGACTACAGACACAAGAAATCCCTAGCAGAGCTCATACATCTTCCTCTAATGCAAATTTTACATTATATGACACATTAATTTGAGCTTTGTGGGACAAAATGGTTGATTTTTTTTTTGTATTAAATATATTGGAAACAACATATATTGATTATTGTCTGGGTGTTATATCATATCCGTGCAATCTATCCCTTGTTACATCATATCAACAACCTTGTTCATGGGCATTACTAGCCCCTATTACAATATCTTAAACATGTATCAATCTATATGAAGTTGTTGTAGCACTATAAAAAAAATCATATTATAGATATACATCCATGTAATTACAAAACAAAAAACATGTAATCTCAAAACTATCTATTAGCATTACCCCAAACTATAGAGGTTATGCTATTATGTTACCACACCTACAAAATTTATCCCTTTTTTGCATTCTTTAGGTTCATCAATACTTTGCTGCTTCCTGTTCAACCATATCACCTTTTCTCTGTGTCTTATCAAATTTTTTACTTGGTCCCTCCTTAAGATCATTCTAGAATTCTTGCAAAGCTCTTAGAAATATATCAACCCCAGGGTGCCCCTCTTGCCAAGTGTGACCACACCTGGCCTCAAGGACGCCAATATTTATCTCTAATCTCTAGGAGTCTCCAAAAATTCTCTTTTGAAAGCTCCACTGTGATATATACTTGCATAGCAACATTATAAAGAATGAGTCTCTTGCAAAACTTAGTAAGCAACCTCCTCCTCCCCTGAAACCTGTCTTCATTACTTTCTTTCCATATGGCCCACAAGATGTCATTTGAGAGGCAATGCCAAAATAAAGAAAAATATTTTCCCATCTTAACATTATGATTAAATAATATCTTATCAAGCATTGGTTATCCATTATTTCCCCATATATTTTGCTTGTTGCAAAACATGTTCCAGATTTCTTAGAAAAAATATAATTAAAAAAGTTCTTAATTGTTTCAAGTGTTCTAAATTACTTACAAACATCAATGTCATCATGCTTACTTTTAAAACATATTTTTTGCAATATTAATAGCCATCTGAAATAGGCTTTCTTAGCCTCAATTTCCTTACATCAATTTTTTTGAAAGATTTTTTTCCACAGTTTCCTTTTCAGGTTCGTCTCAGATAGATTTCATTCACATTCTTTTTTATTTCTATTTGGTTTGTTAGCATGTAGTAAATTTATGTTGCCTTAGTCTTCTTTAAATTATTCCCATTTTTCCATTGAAATTCCTTAAATTGAGAGTTATCAATTTTAATTTTCACAGGGAATTAAAACTGACTGCAAGCTTCCCTTAGGATAGTATATGTCCTCCAATTACTTTGTGGTATATTGAACTTTGTGCTAAGATCATTCCAATCTTTTAGCTTACCATCCTTTAGAATTTCATTAAAACATTCAATTCCTTTGTGAGCCCAACCCTTTGCTAAGCAACCTTGGGTTAAGGCAAGTGGCTTGTCTTTATGTTTTAAATTCCACTAGATTGATCTATTGGCCAAGATGATCTTGTTATCACTTTTGGTGAAGTGACAGTTGGCTAAGTTCTTTCTCACTATTTCCCAAGCCTTCCAAATGGTCCTGAAGACATTAGAACCTATAGGTGTCATAGTCCATTTGCTACTAAGGATATCAATGAAGGGCGGAAGTTTCCATGGTTTCACTTGTTTGGGAACAACATTTAGGGTATTTTGTCGGATTAGCACCTTCAATGGTTCTCCCCCTTCTAGGGCCACAATAACCCATTTAGATGCTAGGGCAATGCCTTTTAACCTCAGGTATTTTAACCCTAGTCCACCTTTTGACTTTGCAAAGTACACCACTCCCATTTCACTGAGTGTCTCTTCCTCTTCCCTTTACCATCTGACCAAAAAAAATCCCTTATCCTTTTCTAGATAGCATTGATCTGATAAGAGTTAAAGAACCAAATAGATGCAAAGTAATTTTTGTAAGAGGAAAGTATTTTTTGACACACCTGAAGTGTTCCAGCCAAGGAGAGGAACTGTTTGTTCCATTTTGCAAATCTCCCCTCAATCTTATCCCTTATCCAAAGCCATGTTTCTTTTAGATTAGGATCAACTACAAATGGAATGACTAAATACCTCACTAGCTTCTGAGCCCCCCTCTAATAGGTCCCATATCCTTTCGACCAATTTTTTGGGACTTATTTCCAACCTAGTAGGCAAGATTTAATAGGGGAAATTCTTTCCCCATAAGCTAGGTAGAAGATATCTAGCTTTCCCATAAGACTTTTCAAATTCTCTTCCTCTAGTCATAGAAGGATTGAAGTGTCATTAGCAAATTGTAGGTTGATAAGTTCATTATTATCTGGAAAAATTATCCCCTTCACTCTTGGGACTGAGGAATTCTTGCTGAAAAAATAATGTAATGTATATGAAGCAATAAAAAATAGTCTTGGGGCAAGGGGACACCCTTGTCTCATTGATCTCTCAAGGGAGAGCTCTTCAGTGAGGATTCCATTTACCTCTACTTGAGGTGAAACATCTTGGAAGAGGGTTTTCACCATGTAACAAAAGGACCCAAGAAATCCAAAAGCCTCCAATACCATCAAAACAAAAGCCCATTCAATTCTATCTTATGCCTTTTTCAAGTCAAGGAGAAACATTGCAACATCTTGCTTTGTCCGGTTCGCCCAACCCATGGCTTCCCAGCTAGTGATAAGGTTCTCTAGTATATATCTCCCCTTAATAAATCCAGTTTGGATAAAATTTATAATGGAGGGAAGGACAATAGCTAGTCTTTCAGCTAACAATTTAGCCAAGATCTTATAGGAAACATTAAGGAGAGTGATAGGTCTCCAATTTTTGACTAAGGACCCATCACCCTCCTTTGGGATCAACTTAATAATTACCTTATTAATATTTCTATAGAGGGAACCTTTGTCAATGGCTTCCTTGTAAACCAATTACAAATCATCACATATCCATTCTAGGAATGTCTTATAAAACTCTATTGGGAGACTGTTTGCACCTAGAGATTTATCATCTTTGAGAGAAAGAATGGATTTCTTTACAGAATCCCCGGTAATCTCCTTTCCAAGCTCAATTACCATATCCTCATTGATTCTTTTTGGTACAATTTTCTTTATGAGTTCTCCTTGGCTTTGGAACTAGCCTCACTACCATCCTCAGAGGTAAAGAGGTTCTTGTAAAATTGAAATAATTGCCCTCTTATTTCTGCGTGGTTCACCAAGGTGGTATCATTAGCCCAAATCTGATCTATTTTCTCCCTTGCATGTTTCTCCTTGATGTACATCTAAATAAAAATTTAGAACCCTTGTCACCATTCTCCAGCCAATTCATTTTGGCTCTGACCCTTAAGCCTTGGATCTTAGCGGCTTGTAGTTTCCTTAGGATAGTTTTGGCCATAATTAGCCTATTTGTTAGCATATCATTTGTGGGGTTTGACTATAATTCAATTTCAGCTTGGATTAGCTCATCCTACAGGAGAGCCTTCCTCCTATCTTTGGCTCTTTTGTTGCCAATGATTTGAAACAAGATTCTCCAACCTTTTGTATTCATCTCCCATATTTCTATAGGAGACAACTTTTGGTGCATCCACTTATTGATTGATCTGAGAGATTCTATGGCACTCCTACAATCTTTATCTTTTAGTAGGTTAGTGTTGAGGAAGAATCCTTCACCACTGCCCACAACCTTTTCTAACCCCACCTTAAGGAAAAACTTTTCTCTTATTGGGTGGTGGTCTGATAGAGAGTAGGCACTTACCTCCACCTTACAACCATCTTTCACCGGTAGGGCTGAGAAGACGGATTTTCTCATATAGAATTTATCAAGCTTGCAATATATCCTCTTCCCTAGGCCTTATGAGCACTGTACCAAGTAAACCATATATCTTTACATTCCTTATTTTGGCCTTCAATAGGATCTTCAATTTTTAGCTTAGATTTCATCCTTAGCCAGTAAAACCTCTCATTGACTTTCCATTCTTGACCTGTGACACCCCACTTGTATTCCCCTCTTTCAAAAAGCTAAAATATCCCCCGATGATCCAAGGGATGTCTTGCAATCTTTATAGCCAGTCCTCTAGGAGGATCCATTCCTTATAATCATTGGAGGCATACACAAAGCATACTCCAAAACAAGATTTGTTTCTTCTTTATAATGACCCATACTGCCTAGTTACAAGGGGAAGCCCCATTATTGGTTACAAATTGTGTCCACTCCTATTTCAGTAGGATCAGAACCCCACCTTTTCCCCTTTCATGTTTGGTGACAAATTGGGAGGCCTCTTTCAAGATCACTTTCAAACTGTTTTCCAAGATAAAGCAAGTGGCTTTAAACTTCCTACAAGAGGACACAATCCTTTCGTTTCCTTTGCGATAAGAATCTCCTAACAACATATTTTCTATCTAGGGATTCTAGTCCCGTCACATTCCACTAGATGTAGTTGATGTCCATTAGGCTTGATCTTTAGGGGGGATCCTTATCACTTTTAAAATTATCAAAGCATTTAGGGAGTATGTTTTTTGATTCCACTCTTTTGGCATTGGGGGAAAGGATTATTCCATTGATTTTTTTCCTCTTGTCCTTTAGTAATTGATTGAGGTCTTTTTCCATAATTTTCTTGGTGTTATCTAGATCCTTCTTCTTTTTATATCTCTGAGTCCTTTTTACTATTACCTCCATGGGGACCTCCTCCTCATCAGTGGTATCCTTAGTAGAGAAATCCCCTATGTCATCTATAGAGTTTATGTTGGATTGAGAAGCAAAACCATCAGAACTTATCACTCCACCAAAAGTGCTAAGAGCAATCACCTCTTGCTAGGGGACCACAATTTCACCTGCTCCCTCATTCCCATTCATCAGATAAATAGTGATAAAAGAAACGAATGCCATTGGCCCCCCTTCAAATCCATTTGATTGTAATCCATCCAATTCCTCGTCAGATTTTTGGGGGCAGTGCCCTTATCCATCAGAATCATTTGTAATTATTTTAACATGTGATGGGACCTCCAGTTCACTTTCCAAAATTTTTATAGTAGCCTGATTATCATCAGTATGATTTAAAACAATTCCTTCTTTGAAGCATTTTGAATTGAAAGAGTATATTTCTTTTACTAGTTTTTCATTATTCTCCTTTGGTTTATTAGTTTGCTTTATTTTAAGCAAAGCCAACTGTTGAGCATTTAGTTTACCATTACTTGTGGGTTCTTTTATATCATTGTTTCAGGGAGGTCCAATGTCTCTCGACAACTTGGTAGAGGTTTCTTTCCTTGTTTCCTCCCCCTCCAAGTTTTCAATCAAGTGATTGTTATTAATCTCTTGCATTAGGATTTCTAGATTATCTTCTATCTGGGATGAATCATTGTTATTCTTTATTGTCCATGTAGCCAACTTCTTAAGAGGGCACAATTTAGCCCATCAATAGAAATAGGGCTTGAGGGTACATAATTTCTTTTTAAATCTTCTAGAGTGGGAGTGCAGTCCACTGTCTCCTCCATGTTGTTTTCAATATCCTCAACCACCCCAACCTTCGTTAGGGGCGGTACAATAGTTTTTCCTTGTCTATCAAGAGTGGAATTATTATTAGTTTTGTTGCTAATTAAAGGATAATTCCTCCTAATATGGCCCTTCCACCGACAAAGATAGTAGGCATTGAGCCCACCTAGGGTTTCCAAGTCACAAATGATGTTGCCATTTTCAATTTTATCTCTATTTTTTTAGGGAGATCAAAACTTGGATACAAAGATACTAGGGCCCTCGCATTTGAGTGTGGTAGTGGGGCTTTAGTATCATCTAATTTCAAGATATTCCCATATGGTTCTAGCAAAATCAGAACAAATTTCCACAGTCGGGAGGAGGTGACCCATTTTATTACCAGCCATCTTGGACTGGATAATGCCAACACTTCCTCTTCCAGTGCCTCAGGAAGCCATGCTAAGTCATGGAAAATAATTTCCCCAACACTCCAAAAAAAAATTTTGATTACTTCTTCTTGAGAGTTATGGCTATTAAATAAAATTACATACAATCCTTTTTTCACCATTCGACAATAGTAAAAATGAACCCTAATTTCTTTTCCCGTATATTATGGAACTATTCATCCATGTACTTCCTTGTCGAAACCCTATTGGTATCAACGACAGCAAAGAAAATTGTAGATTTTGAAAGCCTAGCATCTTCAACAAAAATTACTTTATCTAATACCTCATTAGAAATCAAGACTGCTTTCTTAGGAGGATTCAGGGGTTTCTTACCTTGTTCCTCCCTATGTCACCAAAAAGTGTAGCCTTGACACTTTTCACTCATTTGGACCCTTGCTTATGGATTGTGGACCTTTTTCAGCCTCTTTTTAACCTCTTTCTAAGCCTTGTACCAAAGTGTTGTAAGGTGTTGCAATATATTTTCACACTTTCCTAGGCTTTTCATCACTAAATCAACCCTTTCTTATGCTATAATGACCCCTTAATGCACATGAATGCCCTACCTCAATGTGTTTCATGAGACAATCCAGACAAACATTATTAATCACATCTCAATCCTCGAAAACCACTCAAAAATTCCCAGCTGGACTAGGTCATCACCTTGGGCGACCTAGTCCCATGTGGCTTAAAATTCAAATTTAACTTAAAATTCTTTTGGGGTTTTATCTCCTAAACCCTAAGGTCGGCCTATGTGGTGTTATTTTTGGGAAATTATGGCACAACATGTATAAATAAGGGTTTTTCTCATCTTTTTCACCCTAAATTCATCATTATTCTAACTCACACATTCATTCCTCATCTCTCATCTCTCATCTCTCCTTCTCAAGCAAGCTAGGGTTTGAGTATTCTAAGTCACCAAGACATCTTTTCTAAAGCATTCAAGGGTTGATTTTTGCAACAAATCAAGATCAATCATCATGGAAAGGTACTAACCCCATTATTTTATGTTCATGCTTCATTATATTATTTTCTATTCATTTTGGTTTAGTTATTTAAAAGGGGTTTGACCAAGGCAAATCCCCATGCCCTAACAATCAACATTTTCTCTTCCTATCCTTGTGTGTTTGAAAATTTAGGTACATTGAAGATCATTGAAGATTTTGAAGAATTTTTGAAAACCTCTCCTTGCTTGTAAAGTCCAAACATCCACCAAAATTAACTTTAAAGCCCAAAAATTAGAGTTTTAGAAGCGGGCACCTATGAAGAACCAAAGTGCAAACCGAGGGATTTTGTTTCCCCTTTTGAATTTCCAGGAATCCAGAAGAGGACTAAGTTTACAAAAATGGAAACCTAGTCCCACTGGACATGCCTTTCAATGATTTTTATAGATTCAGACACCCATTTGGTAGAAACAAGCTCTGGACCAGTTTTTCCAGATCTGGGACTAGGTCACCCAGAGTGGCACAAGTGTCCCAATCAACTTCTGCAACATTTTCATCACCATCCTAGACCTCCATCTGATCCTTCTTTAGATTCCAGGTGCAAAAATTCTATCTCATATATTTTTGTTTAGTTTAGTGTACATTTCTAGCTCATTTTGTATATGTTTGCATATCATAATGTGTTTTCCAGCACTTTTCATTTCAATAGCTTAGCATTCAATAAATTATTTATTTTTCAGTTTTTTGCATTTAGGTCATCACATTTCACACACATCGCAGCCCCTAATCCTTTGAATGAACCCTAAAATGAAAAGGTGTGAAAGAGAGCCACATTTCCTAACCTAGCTTCTAGGTGAAAAACCCTAGAATCTCATTGGGTAATCCTCTCTCCTTTCATCATTTTTGATGGTTCACTCTCATCCATCTTCCTTGAAATCTTTGACCACAAACTTTGCACCTTGCAGTAGATGACTTCTTTCACCCGCAATGCCATCTTTGAAGGATTTCAGAGGCAAGGTGCCATCTTTTATTTTACCAAATTCATTTAAAGCATTATTTGGTGGATTCATATCCCCCTTCATCATTAACACACCACCCACAAATTCCACACATGTGACAATAAACCAAATAAAATAGAGAGATATCCATGTCACACACATGACAAACAAAGCAAGCGGAAACAAAAACCAAGCAAAGCGTAGGGAGGTTGTACTTTGGAACAATGATGAATGAATTTGGAGGAGGGCCAAGCCTCCTCCACGACAAACTGAAGAAACCCCACCAACAGTCCTTTCACATGTACAACCAGAGCCCTCTCAATCCCTTCAACTTCCTTGATTAATTATTTTGTAAATGTTAATATTATAATACAAATTTGACATTATATGACACATTAAGAACAAAAACAGTACAATAATGATAAGATAAATATAAATTCTAAATTCTAAGAAAATTAATAAATTTTAGTCAAACCTTATCAAATATTATTTTTATTAAAACATTTATTAGTACTTGTTATTATTATCATTATTTAATTTACTTATAATTTAACTATTTGTAGCTCAAAGATAATGCATATATAATCAAAGTAAAATTCATTCTAAAAAAAGGATAAAATAATAGTTCACTTTTATTTTTCATAAAAAATCATTCATATCACAACTTTTTATCCAATTATGTTTATAAGAAATAATTTTTAAAATATATAAAGTTAATATTTTACATGTTCATTTTAGAGAGATCAAATTTTATTTTAAGAAAATACTTTTTTTTGGTTTCTAATTGATTCAAAACCAATTTATTAATAACTAATTTATTTATTACTTGATGAAAAGTACATACAAAGAAGAGAAGACTCCAACTATTTGTACCAAAAAATATATTTGAGTCTTTCTCAATACTGTTCACTTTATCATATCTCCAAATGTAATCACTACCATTTTATCTTCAAGCTAATTGATACCTACATCACTCATATATCACGTAGCCATTTACTAAGTTACTTTGGTGGAATCCAAAAGGTATGCTTTCAATACAGTAAGCTTCCCACATTATCACTTTCAATCCATTAGTAATATCAATCTCTATTTTTTTATTTTTGTTTTTCAATGTTATTTTACATTTCCTTTGATTTTTATTACTGCTTGAAACATGGATGTAAGTGATCAATTTTTCAGAGCATAGCAAATGACCTTGTCTCAGTAACAGACAAGTCTAAAAAAATATTGTTATTTTATATTTCTAGACACATTGATAGTCACCAAAAAAGTTGATTGCTCTCTATATATGAAATGTATAAAATGACATGATCTCTATTTAACACAAACAAAATATACAAATAATATACAAACCATACAAAATACACAACTCCATTCACAGGTGATATTTCTCTAGCTTTGAAATAATAACTCTATAAGCCACACTCCATTATTTATCTAAGACCTAACCATTTATAGAAGAAATTTTATTGCACTAAAATTCTCTAAAGGACATTTATAACCCATAAAATGACTCGCATTTGTAAGACAAAACAAGGCTCTTTCCCAACAAAAACATTCATAAATTGATCTATGTATTGGGTTTCATTTGCCTTATGTTTGGGAACAGTTGATTGATGTGATCTTTGAAAATTACTATTTTTTCCATAATGAATGAATGATATATGATTTCATTTTAACTCTTCCAATCATCTTAGACACAATTCTCAGAAGTTTTGGATTATTTGATGTTTGAATTGTCCATCTCTTTCACTTGTATTAATTTATCATTTCATGAATGAATAACAAATGTTTTTTTCTCCCATTTTACTTACCACCCCTTGCCTTCCCCCTCCCTTTTTAATTTTCTAGGATAATATTTTTATTTTTTTTTAATATAGATATTAGCACTTGCATCTAAAGGAGGTTCAAGGATTACGCTGATAAAAAACATATGTATGTTAATGTGTTAGAGAGTATGTGTTTGTGGATGGATGTGCTAAAAATTCTAGTTGCATGTAGTTGGATTAAACAATTAATAATAAGTGCTAAATAATAAAATTAAATAAAGTTAGAAAAATCTAGATTTTTCCTTAAAGAAATTAAGTATTATTTGACTATGAAATATTTGCATACAGATTTAAATCATAAAGCAATGAAAATGAAAAAGGAAAGCTGACATCAAATTGACAAAACACAATGCACATGGAAATAAAATGTTTTCATCCAGTTGCCAAATCAATTTTTATTTGGATTTTATATGATAAGTGAAAATTTGGAGGCTTTTACTTGATATTTTGGAGGTTATTACCATTAAACAGTAGTTGGTTTACCATTAAATGGTAGCTAAAATTTGTTTTCTGATGACTCAATAGTGGTTTGGGGGCATGAGACTTGTTTCAAGCTCAAATCTCACACTATATGTAGCCTATTGGCTAATAATGACATGTGCATTAGTGTATAGGAGCGAATTTGCACCCCAAGTGAATTCGCACCCCTCTTGTGAATTCCCCTTTTACACATCCTCACCTAAGAAAACCAAATCCGAAGGCAAAATTGCACATCAGCAAGCTTTCTTCCTTCCACTTGTCATCTGTCCTTTGCGTCGGTAGAAGAATACTTTTTGGGGACACACACACGGTGCGCATGTGTCCACTAAACACACTTACATCCCTGATGGATTCCTATGTTTGAAGTTGGCAGAGGCGTTACACTTTTGATTGGGGTTGATTTGTAACTGTATTGCCAAAAAGTGTAGACTTTGACACTTTTCACTCATTTGGACCCTTATGTATGGATTTTGGACCTCTTTTTACCCTTTTCATCATCGTTTATAGGCCCCTATGACCCCTTATTGTGCATCCCAAGGCTTAATTTGATCAAATCTTTGATAAAGTCATCATATAAACTTGATTTCTTCGCTCCAAGACAATCAAGCTGGCAAAAGGGTCCTTATGGGACTAGGTCACCCATTTGCATGAATTAGTCTTGTACAAGTGGACTGGGTCATCCAAGGTGGTGACCTAGTCCCATTGGAGCTATTTTAAGGGTTTTGAGCAAGAAAAGTTAGGGTTTTGGTTTATTTCTCCTTCATGTCAGCCTTGAGGATCAAATAATGGGTGTTTTAGGTGGATTTCCTATAAATAAGCCTAAAAACCCTAATTCATCATTACACACTCATTATTCACAACTCTCTCATTCACTCTTCACTCCTCATCCACCTCTCTTCTCAAGCAAGCTAGGTTTTCTACATTCTAAGTCACCAAGACACATTTTTGAAGTATTCAAGGGTTGATTGCTACAACAACACAAGATCATTCATCATGGCAAGGTATTATCCCCATCATTTCATGTTTCATTACTTTATTTCTCCATTTTATTTGATTATCTAAAAAGGGTTTTGACCAAGGAAAACCCCTATACTCTAACAATCAACATTTCTTCTTCCTTCTTTGTGTGTGTTTACAGATTTAGGTATTTTGTAAGTTTGGAAATCGTTCAAGGATAGGTTGAAGACTTGTTAGGGAATCTCCTTGTCAACTAGGTAAAAAAATCCACAAAAAGACACCTACAGACCGAAAATAAAAGTTCCTGGTCTGAACAATTGGAGGAGCAGAAAGTGCAAATCAAGAACTCTCATTTCCACCTTCATATTTTTAGAAAAGGAAAAAGGGACACTCCCACAAGTTGTGGTGACCTAGTCCCAGTGTGCATATTTTCTAGATATTTCTACGGATTTGGATACCCATTTGGTTGAAACAGGCCTCAGATCAGTTTCCCAAAATCACCCCAAAAAAGGACTAGGTCACCTAGCTTGGCACAAGTGTCCCGCCAAACATAAAAAATCATATTTTTTCAGAATTTCTGAGTTCCTTCAAGTCTGCATACATTTCCACTTGTACACACCTTTAATCTCTTAGATTTCTATTTTGATTTACTTACATTTCTAAGTCATTTTCTAGGTCTTATTGCATGTCATTATGTGTTTTCAAACATACTCCATTTTCTAGGTTTTACATTAATAGTTAATTTTTGTTTACAATTTATAGCATTTAGGGCATTCCATATCACACACCACACACCTTAAACCCCTTATCTTTGAATGTAACCCATTCATTTTGGCCCATCTTTCTCCTTTTAGGTGAAAAACCCTAGAAGTGTAAGAAAGCATTAAGGTGCCAAAATCTTTGTTACAGTAACATCCCTCTTCGACCAATCAACCCCAAAAATGGCAGATTCTTCCCTCTTCTCCTTTAAATTCATATATTCTTCATTCAACTCATCTCTTTTTGCAATCTCTAAGCATTCAATCCATCCTTCTTTCACATTCTCAAGCATTTCTAGCATTCTCTTCACTCTCAAGCAACACTTCAACACTCCATTATAGCAGCAACACTCTGTCAACTCTGTAAAGAAAGTTTGAAGCAAGCCATTGCAACATAGGCTTGATGTCTTGTGAGACATCCCTTCATCATAGTCGAGGCTATGGTGACTGTTTCAAGCCTTCTTTCTCCTCCATTGGCTAGTGAGATCTTGGTGGAGGTGGTAACGTTTCGCTCCTTTCCTTTGTGATTTGGTTGAGTAGCTTTCTATTGTTTTATAGTGTTATTTGCATTCCTTCTTTATTTACTTCCTTATCTCATATTTCTCTCTCATTTCTATATGGTTTTCCATGGAGGTGGAAACACAAAAATAGGGGTCTGACTGACGTAGACCCCTATACAACCCCAACAATTTTCCCCTCTTTCTTGTGTGCAGGCGAACGTGCTTTTAGAGCTAGCTGGAAAACTGGCGCCTTGGTGAGATTATCTTCATTATTTTAGCTCTCATATATTTACTTTTTCACCTTTTCTTGTATTTGTCATATTTCATAGTTTTTTTTTGTTCATTTAGGAGTAATTAGCTAGGTCGTCAGCTTATTTTTTGGCGGTTCATATTGCCTTAAATTATGTCCTTTGGTCGTATGAACGCTAGTGCACCTATGAGATGCCATTGCACCGCACAACCACCTTTACATCCTCGAACATAGAGTTGTCTAAGGTACAATATTGAATCTGAAAACTAGATCGCCTAGCCCAAACTTAGATTTCGGGTCTAAAGAGTGGTAGAAGGACCTTAAAGTCCTCATCATTATCATCCCTTGTTTTGTATCACCCCTTTAGAGTGAGGTAAGTTATGGAAGCCTACCACTCTTGGCTCTTTGTGACCTGGGGCCTTGACCTAGTTGGTCCCCCTCTTACATTTTTGGTGAACTCGATGTGAACCAATTGTTGGATGTTATGGTTGTGTTGCTGATATGTGGTTGTAATTGATGTCAACACTATTAGCATTGGTGCATTGAAGACTGTATATGATAAGGATATTGAGAAAATTATAATAAATATGTTGCAGGCAGTTTGTGAAGCTATGAAGATCGGAATGGTGGAAAGTTATGTACATTGATAATCAAAAGTCCCACATTAAAGGGTTTGTTTCCGATCCTATCTAGTATGTTCTGCGGAAGTTTCAAAGGTGCACATCAAGATTGGAGAAAGTTATGAGTTTTTTAGTTCCTACAGTTATTCTATTACTATAGTAGGTAAATTAAGATTTTTTTGTATGCTCCTAAGATGTTTAGTGATGTTTCTAGATCATACTCTATCATTGTTGTACGTCCGTGTTGATTGGTGTGTTCGTGTTCAAAGATTTTTCCTTTGTGTTTTTGAGTTTTCATGTTCTTGGCCGACATGATGGTGGTAGCATGTTGTGGATCCTTGTGGATAAATTTTTGAATGCTTGGTACATTCAATGATGTTTATTTAGGTCTTCATTACATTGTGACTGACTTAGGTTGGTACGCATTAACAATTGTTCATATATTGGGCCGACAATTTGTAATTCATTTATTCCTTATTTGTGGCCAATAGAGTTGTTGATGTAAATTCTTGTAGTGAATATATAAGAGTGATTGTTTCCTCATTTTGGAGTGTGCTCGGTGAATGTATGTGAGATATGTGTGAATAAATATCAGATCATTCGAGTGTAGATCAGAGTGTGAAGAAGTTTGAGTGAAGTGTGAAGAAGTTTGAGTGAAGTGTGAAGAAGTATTTATGTGCCTAACCGAAACTGTCATCAGGCTTTTGAAGAAGCTAATTTCTTAGTTCAACCTCATCAGATGGGTTTAATTTGATTGTTTTATGTAAGGCAGGGAGCCTTCCCTTCTAAGCAGTGAGCTCTAGGTAGTGTGCCTGAATGCATGTGCATTTCTTATGCATTTCACTTATACTTTTAATAGGGTATAATTATGGATTAACATCCACCGTGGTTTTTCCCCTAACAAGGTTTCCATGTAAAAATCTTGGTGTCGTGTGTTTATGATGTGTTGTTAATTCATTCTTTCACTATTAATTATCATATCTGAGATTAAAGGTTGATAAAGGATAAATAAGTTTAAATTTTATAACAACTGATTCACCCCCCCTCTCAGTTGTCTATCCTTTTTTTGCCAACAATTGGTATCAGATCAAGTTCCTCTAAAGAATTTTAATAGCTTGAGGTGATCCAAGATGGCATCATACAAGAAGGATAGTCCCAGATTAAATGGTACAAATTACTCTTTGTGGAAGGTCAGAATGGAGTGTCATTTGAAGTGCATTGGTGAACTTCTCTATAAGATTACAAAGAACATATATAATATTCCTTAGAATGGTCCCAATACTCCTGATGAGATCAAAGAGGCTGAAACAAATATCAGGGCTATTGAAGCATTATTGAGTGCTTTGACAGATTCAGAGATGACAAATGTGATAGGTTTGAAGAAAACACATGAGATTTGGAAGAAATTGGAAACATTGTATGAAGGAGATGCACAATTAAAAGTTGCTAAGCTGCAAAGTCTGAAAGGCAAATGGGAAAAAATGAAGATGAGTGAAGATGAAAACATTGTTGCAACTAGTGATGGGTATTAGATGTGCCGGTGGAATTTTGGAAGAAGATGAGATTGTGGCTAAAGTGCTCAGATCAATACCTACTTCTTACAAAATGAAAGCTCATGCTATTGAAGAGCTCAAGATAGTAAAAAATGTGACAAGAGATATACTAATTGGAAAACTTGTTTCCTTTGAGTTGAGTGAATTTGGTGAGTCTACTCCTAAAATAGAATATGCATTTAAAGCTACTCTATTTGAAAAAATCCAACAGAGATATGATCCGGGAGAAAGTTCTAGAAAGACATTCAAGTATGAAGATGAGATGAAACATATTGAATATGAAGAAAGAGATCTAGAAGAGCTGGAAGCATTGATTGTGAAAAGAGAAGCCAAAGGTCAAGGTAAGTATAAAGGAAAGTTTCCTGTTAAATGTTTCTCTTGTAGTAAGATAGGTCATTTTGCATCAAGGTGTCCTAAAAGAGTTTCTAAGTACAAACCTGACAAGTCTAGATTTTAAAAGAAATGTTATTATGCTGAAGAAGGTGTTATTGATGATGAATCTGATAAAGAAAATGGAAATGAAGATGGATGGGTATTCATTGCTATCAAGGAAAATGGTCTGGTGTCCATTGAATCTGCTAATAATCAGAACATTGAGAAAGCTCTTGTAGCAAGAATTGATGAAAAGGATGAGTGGGTGATCGATAGCGAATTCTCACATCATATGACTGGTGACAAAAACAAGTTTATAAGCTTGGAAAAATATGACGGTGGTGTTGTAAGATTTGGAGATAACAATGCTGGTGTGATTTGTAGCAGAGGCACTATTTCTCTTGGTGGTAAATATAATACTGATGATGTCATATATGTTGAAGGATTGAAGCACAATTTTTTGAGTGTTGGATAGAAGGTCGACAAGGGATACGATCTTCAGTTCAAAGATGGAAAATGTAGGATATTGGGAAGCTCTGGAAATGTAATTGCTTTAGGTACAAAGACAAGAGGTAATATTTTTCACTTGAGTGTTGTTAGTGAAAGTTGTTTAATTGCTCAAGTTCATGTAAGTTGGTTATGGAATAGGAGGTTGTGTCATGTGAATTTTGATAACATTATCAAAGTAAGCTCCACACAAGCAGTCAGAGATCTACCTAAGTTAGTGAAGCCTACTAACACCATATGCAAGGAATTTCATATGGGAAGGTAGACTAGAATCTCTTTTCAGAGAAAACAACATCACTCTAATGGAGTATTGGAGTTGGTACATACTGATCTATGTGGTCCATCTAGAATCAGAAGTCTACAAGGAGAAAGGTACTTTATGTTGCTTATTGATGATTACTATAGGATGATATGGGTTGCTTTCTTGAGAGAAAAACATGATGCACTAGAAAAGTTCAAATGTTTCAAAGATATGGCAGAGAATGAGACAGGTTTGAAGGTTAAATACCTGAGATCAAACAAAGGTGGTGAATTCACTTCCCGAGAGTTCAATTCATTCTATGAAGAGCATGGAATCAAAAGCTAGTTATCTACTCCCCAGACTCCTCAACAGAACGGAGTTGTTGAGAGAAAGAACAGAACAATTTTAGATGTTCCTAGAACTATGATGTTGGAAGGTAATGTTCCTCATATCTACTAGAGAGAAGCTATAAGCACTATTGTATATACTATCAACCAGGTAAATGTTAATGGTAATTTTGGTAAGACTCCTTTTGAGTTGTGGTTTGGTCATAAGCCTACTGTTAAATATTTCAAGATATTTGGAAGTAGATGCTATATCAAGAGAGATGAATATATTGGAAATTTTGATGCTATAAGTGATGAAGGAATCTTTTTGGGTTACTCTACTAAGAGAAAATCTTACCGATGCTACAATAGAAGATTGAAGAAAATGGTTGAAATTTCAAATGTCAGAGTTGATGAGGATACTAACAGGTCATCCAGATATTGTGGATATGACTCACATGATCAACATGAAGGTACATATAAAGGAAAAATTACTCAGACACATAATCGAGTTCAAGTTGTTCCGGTGAATCAAGAGAATCATGAAGAAGAAGCTAGTTGAAGTGTAGAAGAGAGAACAGAAGAACTAGAAGTTAGAGAGAATCCCAAAGTCCCAAGGTATGTAAAGCTAAATCATTTTGAAAGTTAGATTATAGGAGACAAGAACAAAGGTGTGCAGACTAGAAGGAAAAATGCAAAAGAATATTGTCTGATTTCCAAGACTGGGCCTAGCAATGTGAATGAAGCATGTAAAGATGAATATTGGATGGAAGCAATGAAAGAAGAATTGATGTAGATAGAGAAAAATGATACATGGATTCTTGTTCCCAGAACTCAGGATAAAATGTGATTGGAACCAAATGGGTCTTTTAGAATAAGTTGAATGAACAAGGTGAAGTGGTAAAAAATAAAGAAAGATTGGTACATAAAGGGTACTCATAGATGGAAGGTATTGATTTTGAAGAAACCTTTTCCCTTGTTGCTAGAATTGAAGTTTTAAGGTTGTTTCTTGCTTATGTTTCTTTCAAGAACTACAAAGTATATCAAATGGATGTAAAGTCAGCATTTCTAAATGGTGAATTAGAAGAAGAATTTTATGTTGAGCAACCAGATGGATTTCAACTGACTGATGAAAAAGACATGGTTTGTCAGTTGAAGAAAGCATTGTATGGACTTCAGCAAGCCCCTAGAGCCTGGTATGCTAGACTGGATAAATACTTGTTGAAGCTTCGATTCAATAAAGGTACTGCTAACAACAATTTGTATTTCAAGGTGGATAAGGATAAAGAGTTGATTATTGAAGTCTTTTTTGATGAAATTATTTTTGAAGGTGATAATGACTTATGTATGAAGTTTGTTGATGAAATGAAAAGTGAGTTTGAGATTTCAATGATTGGAGAGCTGAAATTATTTTTAGGATTGCAAATTACTCAGCTAGATGATGGAATCTTTATATCTCAATCTAAATATGTAAGAGAGCTACTGAAATTTTTTGGCATGGAAGACTCAAAGCCTGTAGGTATACCCATGGTAACCGGATGCAAGCTAACACATAATGATGATTCTCCTCAGGCTAATCAAATAAGGTACAGGTCAATGATTGGTGGATTGCTCTATTTGACTCAAACCAGACCAGACATCATGAATTTTGTATGTGTGGTTGCTAGATATCAAGTTGATCCAAAGGAATCACATGTGACTACAACAAAGAGAATTTTCAAATACTTGAAAGGAACAGTTGATTTTGGGTTGTGGTATCCTAAGGATGATGATCTTACTTTGAATACCTTTACAGATGCAGATAGGGTAGGATATTTGGATGAAAGGAAAATTACAATTCCAGTGGTGCATTCTTCTTGGGGAAGAATTTGGTGTCTTGGCTAAGTAAAAAGTAGAATTCATTTCCCTATCTACTGCTGAGGCGGAATATATTTTTGTTGCAAACAATTGTACTCAAGTAATATGGATGAAATAGATGTTGAGAGATATCATAATTGAGTATGATGAGCCTATTTCTATATTTTGTGATAATTCAAGTGCCATAAACATTTCCAAGAATCTAGTGCTACATTCAAAGACAAAATATATATCTATCAAGTATCACTTTTTTAGAGACAAAGCGAGTGATAAAGAGGTAAAATTGGAATATGTGCCTACTAAGGAACAAATTTTAGATATCTTTACTAAACCATTGCCTAAGGATACTTTTGAGTATCTCAAAGGCAAGTTAGGGGTGATTTTCCCTCCTAATCTGAAATAAGATGCAAGTCTTTGCATCAATCCATCCACTCAAATGATTCAGAAATGTGGTTCAGAGCTTGTGTACCTTTGCCATTGATTTCAAAGAGAGAGAAGAATAATGTGAAAATCCCTTGAGGAAGAAAGGGGGAGAAGAGTAATGTGAGAGGGAGAAGACTTGGTTGTGTTGATGGTATTTTTCACATCATGTGTTGCCATCAATGCCAAAGGGGGATATTTTTGGATTTTGTGGTTGTGTTGCTGATATGTGGTTGTCATTGATGTCAACACTATTAGCATCATGCCTTGAAGACTGTATATGTTGAGGATATTGAGAAAATTATAATAAATATGTTGCAGGCAATCTGTGAAGCTGGGAAGATCATAATGGTGGAAAGTTATGTACATTGATAACTATAAGTCATGCATTAAAGGGTTTTTTGTTGAGCCTATCTAGTATGATCTCTAGAAGTTTCAAAGGTGCGCATCAAGATTGGAGAAAGTTATGAGTTTCTGAGTTCCTATAGTTATTTTGTTACTGTAGCAAGTGTTTCTAGAGGAAGAGAATGCAATTCTGGTAAATTGAGTTGTTTCCTATTCTCCTAAAATGTTCAATGATGTTTCTAGATTGTACTCTATCATTTTGGTATGTCCATGTTGATCGATGTGTTCGTCATCAAATATTTTTCCTTTGTGTGTTCGAGTTTTCATGTTCTTGGCTGACATGATGGTAGTAGTGTGTTGTGGATGCTTGTGGATTAATTTTTGAATGCTTGGCATGTTTTAGGATGTTGATTTAGGTCTTCATTATGTTGTGACCAACTTAGGTCGGTACGCATTGATAATTTTTCATGAATTGGGCTGACAGTTTGTAATTCATTTATTCCTTATTTGTGGATGACAGAGTTGTTGATCTAAATTCATGTAGCGGATATATAAAAGAAATTTTTTCCTCATTTTGGAGTGTGCTCGGTGAATCTATGTGAAGTGTGTGTGAGATATGCAGGAATAAATATCAGATCATTCGAGTGCAGAGCAAAGTGTGAAGAAGTATTTATGTGCCTAATTGCAACTGTCATTAGGCTTTTGAAGAAGCTAATTTCTCAGTTCAACCTCATCAGATGGATTTAATCTAATTGTTTAATGTAAGGAAGTGAGCCTTCCCTTCTGAGAAGTGAGCTCTAGGCAATGTGACTTAATGCATGTGCATTCCTTATTTATTTCACTTATACTTTTAACAGGGTATAATTGTGGATTAGCCTCCACAATGGTTTTTCCCCTAACAGGGTTTCCACACAAAAATCTTGGTGTTGTGTGTTTTTGATGTGTTGTTAATTCATGCTTTAACTGTTAATTATCATATCTGAGATTAAAGGTTGATAAAGGTTAAATAAGTTTAAATTCTGTAACAACTGATTCACCCCCCCTCTTAGTTGTCTATCCTTTATTTCCCAACACCAATGTTTTCCCATTCATTGGTGTTGAAGATTTTCCCTTGTACCTTATGGTTGTTGTGCCCTTGAGTGTTGTGAAGTTTTATGAGCATCACAACCTAGTCCATGACCTCTGGGTATATTGTTTGGAGAATTGTATGACATCTTTCGATGGAAAAGACGAGGGTCACTTATATTTTCTCTATTGGCCCTTTTTTTGGACCTACGATTGGTCTTTCTACCCAAGAGAAATTTTCATGGGGCGAGGTAGGATTCTCTAATGAGATTGACCATGTCCCCACTCCTCATGCATCTCCTACACCATCATCAGTAGATGAGCATGAAGTTGTTCACATTCCTTCAGAATCTATCACTACCCTTAGCAAAGGGTTGGGCAACTTGGAGAATCACCTAAAGAAGGACCCAAAGTTGGCTAGAGTTGCTAAGGTTATTATCAATATCAAGTACATGGTGGGAAGAGACTGAATAGGTATAAAGCTCCTAGCTAGCCTCTCTAGTTTGACTAAAGCTTGTGCCCCATCAAGCAATGCTAATCCGGTACAAGGGGTCACTTTCGAAGAACATGAGAGATAGTTAGGAGTATTGATGCCTCCCATGTCTATGTACATGGATTTCATGGTCCCTTCGATCAGTATTCCCTCGGCCTCTGAGAGATCTGAAACTATTTGTGAGAGAAACCAACCCAAGAAAACCATCTACAAAAAATACCTTCACGGGATAGAGAGGAGCACTACACTACTTCATCAAAAGAGAGAATGAAAATGAGATCATTAATTTACATAATATACAAGATTTTAAATCCATGAGAAATGTATCGAGTGGAAAAAATACCCACATGGGAAAAACCACCTAGGAGAAACTAACCACTATAATCTACCCTAAGTGAAAAGATTAATTACACTAAGACCCCCCCCCCCCTTAAGTGAAAACTTAAGGGGAATGGAGATGAAAAATGAAGATGCAATATGGGTCCCAAATACACAACCATGTTAGGTACCCATTTACAACTACAATGCAAAAAAGCAATCTCTCACAACCAAAGAAAAGGAGAAAAAATTTGTGGGAAAAAACCCCTCTCCAAAAGAGAGAAAAGAAAAAAATAATGATGCATGGATGGAGGACTTTATCACACCCCCCAAGGACTACATACATCAAATATATATAATCAATTCCCCCATAAGAGGGAAGGAGAGAGAGAGACTATATAGCCCCCCACAATATGTAATCACTTGAAAAAAAAATGGTAAGTGCCTTAAGACAAAACATGATCCAGTGTCGACAAACAACTTGTCTCCCTTTTGGAAGAAACAGAACCAAATACAAATGCAGGTATGCTTCCCATTCCAAATAGGAATTGAAAGAAAGAAGCATGAAAATGTGTAATGATGTCTTTGAAATCTAGTCATGTGTCACCAAGACCTTGGAAGATGATGCTACAAATCAATTAGGAACCTACCCAATCACAATAGAAGGTGACAAATAAGGTACCACTGGAAACTGGTGCTGAACAATATGCAAAGACAAAGATGGAGTGACAATAGTTGTACTATAACTATCATCAAATAGGAGGGATATACCCTCAAATGTGTCCTCCAGATATGAAATGTGAGATTCCACGAACAATGAACCAATGCCTGAAAAATAAGAATCCCAACCAAGAAGACAATAAGATACTAGTTGTGATGAATGACTGGACGTGCTCAATGAATCATCAACACAAAATGATTCATGGTCCTGTTGAATAGGAATGATAGGAGGCTCAATCAATGACTATACAATGAATCACTAGAAAGGTGAAGGTACATCAACTATCCTTGATGGAGAAGAACGAGCATTTGAAGAACCCTCATCATCCTCATTTGAAGATTCAAAGTATTCCAAAACTTCAAACTCCTGCATAGTAGCATGATCATAGGGTATCCTGTCTGAAAAATGAAGAGGCACAATACAATCTAAAATAGGATCATCTGGGAATAACTGAGTATCAGGATCTCCATGTATTTCCCAAATTTTAGTCCAAAAGACATGAGGACAATCCAAATGATCAATAGCATTCAAAATGGCATCATCAATATGCATTGTAATAACTCCTAGTATATGATCCCATTTGCAATTCTATGCAAATTTCTTACTATTAGTACTAGGAAGGGGAACAAGATTATATAAATGTGGCAAAAAATGAAGCCATCTAAGATTTTTTATGATACCATCTCTCCATTGTTTATAATTTCCCCTTTTCAATATAGTCACAGAAGGATGAATTGAAAACCCCATAATCAAATATGACAAATCTCTAAGAAAAACAAAGAAAATAACCTTTAACAACAATTAGAAACTCCCAAATACTACAAATGAGGTGAAACCAATATCAAACTTCAACGGATTAAAAGCACCACCAAACAGAAAAATATGAGAGAAATTCCTCAACCACTACAAAGGTGACAAAAATACCTTTCCATTGTTATGTCATTTGTGAAAATTGGCCTTTGTTTGCAAAAGATATGCACAAATAAGAAAAGGGCCTATAAAGGCACTTTGAAAGCACCAACAAGCACCTGAGGGCTCAATTTTGGTTGCCCATGTGACCACATCCTTGAAAAGAGGCAAACAATTTGGTGCTAAATACTAAGCAAACTCCACCAAAGCACTAATCCTTCACAAGCAGAAAACCAACCACTGCCTCCAAAGTCCAAGCCTTTACAAGCACTTCACAAGAACTGTGCAAGCACAACATATATGAAGACCAATCAACACATCTTCAGGCTCAATGTGGGATTAAAGTCCCAGTAAAATTCTCAACAAACGAACACAAAAGGGCCCACCACACAAACCCTACCAAATATTTTATGGCAAAGTTTAGAAAAATTAAAGTTTGCTACAAAATCGGCCAATGAGCAAGCAACCTTCTTCAAATTGAGAATAACCCTCTCAAACCATGCCAGATAAGGATAAAATCGCAATGAAGAAAATCATGGCTAGGAAGAATGCTTCCTCTCCAAATGAAGTTGAAATCAAACAAATTGCTTCAGTAGAGAAAAAACTATCGGCACAAAAGCAAAAAATCCGTGCCTCCCAGCATAGAACCAAATCATGACCTATGATGGCCAAAAAAAACCTTTTAAATATATCTACAGAAAAATGTCTTCTTCAAATAGATGATACACCATCTTCCAAGCAACAAAACTTTCCTTCAGAACAGCTGCAAATTAAATCTCTTTAGCAAAAAAAAAATGCTTCTCTTGGCTCAAAAATTGGGCTCTCTTCAACACCCAATCCCACCTACAAGACTTTTAATTGCATCCTTCAAATGATTTAGGAATTGGAATGCCTGCTATGAAGAATTCAAGCCCTCAAAGTTGACTCGCGCCTAGCAAAATTTGCGTTTCCCCTCCAAAGGTTAAAACGTAGCCTGCAAACACATTAAATGTGTGTGAAAAAATCAATAGCCAAAAAATCCACGATTCCCCTCAGTAAAGCCATAAAAAAATGGTTGCCTATGTTGTGGAAATGCACACTCATGTAGGTTATTTTTCCTCATTCATTGTTTTCCCTTCCTGTGGAGCACTGCTCAAATCGATGCCTCCAATAGAAAATCGCTTCTACAACAAATGAATCACGCCAACAACAAGCCACAACCTCAATCTAGAATCACTACCTCTATATTCTTTAAAGGCCTCTATAAATTAACAGTGGCCTTCAGGAATAAAATTGCAGCCTCTTGCAGATTCAACATAAGAGAACTAAATTGATAAAGATGAACATTCTTCAAAATGTATTCAAAAAATAATAATCTCAAAACTCTCTGACAAAAACTCTCACGGAAGGAGTTGGATATGGGGTGGCTCTGATACCATGTGAGAGCAACCAACCCAGAAAAACCATCTACATAAAATACCTTCATCGGATAGAGAGGAGCACTACACTACTTCATCAAAAGAGAGAATGAAAATGAGATGATTAATTTACATATTATAAGGCTTTTAAAGCCATGAGAAAGGTGTCAAGTGGAAAAAAAACCCACATGTGAAAAACCACCTGGGAGAAACTAACCAGTGTAATCTACCCTAAGTGAAAAACTTAATTACACTAACACTATCAAAGTAAATAGAATACCCTTAGGTTTTAGTTTCACCCCTCCTGTCACCTCTAGCGGTGGAGGTTTTGGCGGGCTGGGTGGTGGGATCTTTCGTAGTGGCGGTGGCTTCAGTGGTAGGTTGATGCTGGAAAAGGTGGTTTTGATGGAGGCCATGGTGGTGGCTCCAATGGAGGCCCCATCGGTGGTAGTGGCCCCAATAGTGGTTCTGACAGAGGCCACGTTGGCGGTTCCAAAGGTGGATCTGGTGGTGGTTTTGGAGGAGGCCCCACTGGCCCTATGTCATCTAATGACCCTATTCTAAACACCCTTCTTCATAATATGGGCAAGATGCAAATCCAACTAGCAAGTCTCTCCCAAGCCTTTGCCCAACCTATCTTTTAGCCCTTCTTTCGGCATAGCCCACTGTCGATAGCAATTCTAAGTATGATCATTTTCCGCAAAGAATGGAGATTTCCAAATTTAAAAAATATGGTGGCAAAGGGGACCCACAAACGCACATGTCCACCTTTAACGCCCTATGTACAAATTTCTTCGATTACTACACATTGATGGTGAAGCTATTCCCTCAATCTCTCAAGGATACAACACTCGAATAGTATTTTCATTGCTCGATAACTCTATTTTCTCATTTGATCAACTTGTGAATCAATTTTTATGATAGTTCCAAGCTAACATTAGGATGAAGATGACCTTTTTGGATCTCTTCTAATGCAAACAAGGGGATAATGAAAATATTACTGATTTCATAGCGCAGTACCAAGCGCTCTTTTCACAAATCTTGTATCCATTGCCCGATTTTGATGTACAAAAGGCATTTATAGGGAACTTGTAGAGGCCTTGGCAAGATAAGTTCACCCTTATGAAATACCCTTCTTTCGTGCATCTGTGTGTAGCGCTACAAGAATATCAACAGATGGTAGTCCAGTTTGAGGGATCCTCCTCGCGCTCCCATTCAAAAGGAAAGTCCATTGTATCAATCTCTGGAAAGGGTAAGGCCATTGTGAATGTAGTAGCTTCTATAAGTAATAACAGCCTCAGACGCAATGAAAAGTTAACAAAGTTGGCAGAATCCTATTCTTTTATCCTACGAAGGTTGCTCAAGGACAATATCATAACCTTGGAGAACCCTAAGCCTCTCATAGAACCTTACCCTAGTTGGTACGATGCGAATACCTTCTATCAATACCATCGAGTTAATGAGCATGACACCGAACATTGTATGCGCCTACATCATGGGATACAAGATCGCATTGAGGATGATACTATTCATCTTGATGGAAGCAAGCAAAATGCAAAAAACTTGGTGGAGAAAGTGAATAGTGAGTTGTAGATATACACGGACCTATTTCTATCTCATTCTACCAACATGATTATTGATCCCTTTGATTCTATCACTCAACCCGAGGTGTATGTTAACATGGCTACCATTACTCCCTCTGTACATCCTACGACCGACTCACCGGACGTGACATTCACATCGCAGGATATGCCCTTGAATGTAATAATCCCTCTCCCCTTTGCATTCCTACTCACCTCAATGGGAATATTATGACAGGGGTCCTAGTCAACCCCGTGAGCCGAGTGAATATCATTACAAAAAAAAATGTTGTGGCTTAATTCATTGTATAGAGAGGAGTAAGAAGAAACAAATTCCATCATTTGTACGCATGATGGCCTTGCTCTTAAACCTTATGGTTCAATAACTTTGTCTTTCCTAGCTGGACCTAGGACCGTAGATACAGTTTTTGATGTTATTCTGGAGTGGGATTTGTTTAGAGTGAAGCTTGGCATTCCTTGGTTAGCTTCCATGAATGGAATATCCTCCATCGTCCACAAATTTTTAAAGTTCTCCCATGAAGGTGTCGTGCACGTGGTGCATGATACTAGATATCAACCTTTGGCATTTCATGGGGGATATTCATTGGATCACTTTTGGCCCACCTCAGATAGTCCACTTCCCACAAGGACGTACCTACTTTACAAAATTTATGTGAAGTATAAAACTAGGGGAAAAGGAAAGCTGAATTTGACCCTTCTGGTAGCACATCAACAAGTTACCTCCTCTTCTCAAAAGGGAAAAGAGAATTTGCCCCATTCCTGGGATGGATCTCCTACTCCCCTTTCCAGAAAAGAGTTATGGATGAATATGATTGGTTTTTACCCTTTGAGTCTGATGATACTAGCTTGGAAAAAACCCAAGGTTCAGATACCAGATCTCCCTACCAAACCTCCTGGACCTTGGTACTACCTATATGGAAAGAAGAAAGGTCCCCAAGGGGAATCATCTATGTCTTGGCCTTTGCGGAAAGTCCCAATGCTTCTGTTCCCAAATCAGTAAACGGGAAGAGGCTTGTTGCTGAGGCATTAGAACCAATTCCCCTGGCTATTTCTCAACATACTCCTCTTGCTCCCATCTAGGAATTTTTCCCTCCACTAGAAGTAGTTGTGGCAGACACTCCCATGGTTGATTAGGAGCCTTCAGTCCCTTCACAGCTTCTAGCCTCTAGCTCGAAGAGTCACAGGAACCTCCTTGCGTGTGAGCATAAGCACCGACAAAAGGCTCTTGCAATTGAATAGTTTTCCTTGCAGAGAGAGGATGAGAAGATGATCACCCTTGCTTCATGGCCTCCTGATGTGTCCTCCTCTCTCATTCCCTTTGCTTCCGTCCACCCAAGCTCCGTATCGCTCCCGGCTCCCACTATGAGTGCACTTGTCCCCAAAAGGGTGCAGGTGTTCATTGATCCTTAAATTGATTTGCCCTTTCTGATGTACCTTCTAGATATCCATCCTTTCCCAAAACTTGTAGATATGTTGAATACTTTAGTGGTATTTGTTGCAGTTTTCTCCTCTTCCTCTTCCTTTGCACCTCTTGCCTCATCCATGGAGAGTTTACATCTCTTGATGAATCAGAAGGTAGAGAGTGGTCCTTCCAGCAACTAAGGGCATAAGAGGAGCCCACCTTCTTCAAAGGGTGGTCTCGTGTTGGCTTGTTTTGTCTTAGTGACGGAACCAACCCCAGCTTCCCCTAAGCTTCTTATCGCCCCCAAATCACTTGATGAGCCTAGCAATGAATCTTAGGCACAACCCTCTCCATCCATTGAGGTACAACATGGCACTCCATTAAAGTGCATGTTTAACTATCTAGATGAGGTCTTGGCCTTGTCAGCGATCTTTGTAAAATCGCTGACCCTAGCTCTGTTGAGAATTTGTTGACTTGGCATTATTGTCATTGATGTCAAATCCTAGGATCTAAAAGGTTGTACTTCAGATGATATAAAGAAATAATCCATCCTATCATATGCTATGTGTTGGGGATAAGAGAGTCGGTTTGTCATCATAGAACACGTCTAAGACAACAGTGCCTTAGTGATTTTCATTTAAATCACAACAAAGACACAAACAACTATGCCATAAAGCGGAAGTAGGCACAGTTGATCCCCCATTGATCCTTTGAGAGAAGTAAATGCAGAACTTATAATAGATTCAACACAAGCATAGATTCAAGAAACTGAATCAGAAAACCATGAAAGACAAAACTATGAACACATGGATTTACGTGGGGAAAACCCTTTCTGGTAAAAAACCCCACCCTCCAAAACACTCAGCTCACATGTATTATTCAGTAACTTAAAATGGTTACAATAAAAACCAGAGCTATGCTCTTCAGGATATTACATCTTATTCATCTGGAGAATAATACAGGCAACACGAAACAAAATCTTCACATGATTACAATTTCCTCAATGACATATCATGTAGATTCCCTTCAGCTCCTCACAAAATTATTGTCACAGCCAGCCTCACGACTAGCCTACCCACTTGGCTTCCATAGGTTCACATCCTTGTAGAACTGAGAGACAAAGTGTTCACATTCAAGACCACACAAACACTCACTCTATCTCTCTCTCTATTTTCTCAATATTCTTATCGAACTACACCCACGATAACTTATACCGTGTACTTACCTATTTAGCCCAACCATTCCAGCAATGGTCATCAGGATAATAAATTATCCACCTGCAAGCTTTGCATTTCTGATAGCATGCACCACTTATTCAACATGCATTGAGCCGCACAACATTAAATCCAGTCTCAGACATGTCCGTCAACCTTGCTATAATAATGCAGCTCAGTCGCACATCAGAACATTAACCATTTGACCAACCAGATCATAAGGATCTTCCATGTGTCACCATCTCATTCATCTGTTGTTGTACTAATAGTCAGTCAAACTGGTCCAAGTCGGTCAACTGAGTTCCAAGCTCTTTCCGTGCAACCGCCGAGCACGTTGGACCCAGTCACGGTACTGTAGTGAGCTCGCTTGAGCTCACTCACGTCTTCCCCGCGCTACTGCTACCCCAGTCGACCCGCCTCGCGGTATGGCAGTAAGCCATCCGGGCTCACACCCTAACTCCACCGCACTATTGCACCCCTGTCTAAGTCACCTCACAGTATGGTGGTGAGCTCAGTCGAGCTCACCCAAGCCTTCACCGAGCCTAGACTCTGACTACACCGCGCTATCACTGAGCTCGTTTGGCCATCCCGAAGTAAGGTGGTAACTACCTGCGCTGACCTCCATCTCCACCGCACTACCGCTGACCTTTCAAAGCCTTCCTGCAGTGTGGCAGTAACCACCAGGCCGACCCCTGTCGGTCTCACTGTGGCCACTGCGGTGAGAGGACCCACCACCCACGGTATGGCGGTAACCACTGAGCCCACCGCTGGCAGTCTCACCGTGGACAGCGTGGTGAGGGAACCACTGCCTATGGTATGGCGATAACCACCGATCCAAGTCACTGGCGGCCTTATCGAGCCACCACAGTGAGAGAAATCACCATGCCCAATAAGGCAGTAATCATCAGCACAGGCTACAGGCAGCCTTACCGCACCATTGTGGTGAGTGAACTCACCGCGTGCGGTAAGGCGGTAACCGCCAAACAGACACCACCAAGACCAAGCTAGACCGCCACGGTAAAGGCCAGAACATGAAGGAAAACACCAAGTCTAAAAGGGAAAAGACCACAAAGTTGAGGCAAACTTTCCCAACACTATGATGTTGCGTAGTTTGGATGTGATCATTGATCCAGATATGGTAGTACTTCTTTTTGGGACATTTGTGGAAGATAGTCAATGCAGAATAATGAAGACTAATATTTTGATATTGGTTGTTGTGCCTAAAGCTCATTCCGGGTATCCTTTCTATCCAAACATTCATGTAGCATGTTACAAGATTTGGTATGTCTAATTGCATTCCTCTGGTTGGTACTAAAATTGATGATGATCAAGATTTGGTCTTGGTTGTGGCATTCCTATCAATTGATGTTGATCAAGATTTAGTTTTAATTGTGGCATTCCTATTGGCTCTGGAACATATCTCATGTAATTCAAAGATCGTTATATTTTGGTGTTTATGTTATGTGATGAACTTATCTTATGCATGACCTATTAATGGGTCCTGTGGTAATTTGGTAAGAAGTCCTTTATGTGTGACCTATCCTTTAGGTCCGGTGTGAGTGTGCCAAGCCTTATTGAATATTTCAAGGGTGTTCTTCAAGATGACATGTTTTGCTAGGCCAACTCATTTTGTTCTCCAGGTGTGTATATATATATATATATATATATATATATATATCAGTGTGTGGGTATGTGCAAGATCATCATTGAAAAAATAGGCCCTTAAGTGGCAATGAAAATTCAAAAAAATCAGAGTTAGGCAACTTGACATAAAAATTTGAATAAGTTATCTATATTATTTCAAAAATATGTCAGAATAGAATCTATGGAAAATTGAATTTAGTTTCTAAACTACTAGGTTTATGTTTCTAAAAAAAAATCTATTTGGTGAAAATTTGAAATTTCAATGCAATATTACTTAAATTTCAGGGAAAAAATAAGAAGTAGCGGTAAACCCATAATAGCGGTTTACAATTTTGATGAGGAAGGAAATTTGTAAAAATTCTCACACATTCAAAATTTCATGTTTTAAGGGGTTCGAGCAAGCTAGGGGGTTCGCACGAACCCAAAAGAAGGGTTCAGTCGAACCCCTAGTTCAAGCGAACCCCCTTTTGCATGGTGGATTTGTTCAAACCCTATGATGTCATGTTTCTTCATAAAAACAAATGGAAAATTCAAAAAACAAAGGGGGGTTCGAGCGAACCCCTCTTCACCCTTTCGAGTGAAGCGAACCCCCCTTTTTTTGCCCTTCTCCCCCTCTTCCACCAAATTTTAGAAAAATTTTGCCCTTCGAAGCTCAGGTAGAGGATGAAAATGGAGGAGACTTCACATAACCAACTGGAATCAGGTAGTCCTCGGAATGAGCTATCCACCGACTATAATTTTAATATGTTTTGGTTTTATTATGTATTTGTTTTTTCATTTTATTAAACATAGGTTTTTAATCAAAAATGAAGGTCTATGTTCTGCACATGTGGAAAAATAGCAGATTATCAAAAAAAAATTAAAAATATGAGTGCACTAGATATTGAAGTCTTTGATCCAACAAAAAAAAAAATTGAATTTCAATATATACAAAAAATGTTACGCGCTATGTCTGAATTGTAATTGGTTTGACTTCAAAACTTGATTAAAGAAAAAATATTCAATAAAAAACTATCTAACCAAGTGGAGGCACTAGATATCGGAGTTACAAATCTAAATTTGAAAGAATTAGAATTTTATTCTTCATGGAAAAAAAGTTATGCATTATATGATGTGCGTCATTTTTTTAATGTTGTTTTTTGAAAAAACTAGTTTTTGTGGGAGATGGAAAAAGAAATGCAATCTGATTCCAAAAATTTTGAAAAAAAATATTTTTAGAATCTATAGACAAAATGTGATGAGACTCTAGTTTGCATCATCTTCAAATTCCTCATGGTTTAGCCGCTATAGGTGCCCGAACGTGAAGATTTAGTTAAAAATAATAATTTTAGTGTCCAGTTTGGCCAAAAATTGTAAACCACTATTGTGGGATCACCCATAGGTGTCTTTCTGACCACCCTAACCATAATAAAATCATAATTTTTTTTATAAGATTTTCGATATAAGTAGAGGACTCATGTTCAGATGTGATGCATATTTTTTTCTAATATTTTTCCAAGTAAATGATTATTTGTGATTTTTTTATTACAACTTTTAAAAAATATAAAAACTCATATGTCTGACCACCTTAACTTGGTCAAAACTTCATCAAATTTAATTTTTTTTTAATCCCATAGTATGCAAAGCATAGAATGTGACGCATGTTTTGGATTAAAAAAATGTGATACTGTTTGAAAGCTATAGATGTTTTTCAATCAGGCTATCAATCAGGACTTTAGTCATAATTCTAATAGAAAATGAATAATAATTATTTATTAGATTCAAAGTAAAGTATAATTTATATTGGTGGAAAGTTGAGAAGCTCCTTTACAAACCCTTTTTGTTTCATCAATTTTGGGTAAAAAAAAGGTCGTCAGCCACATAGACGAAGTCTGGAAAAGCAAGGTAAGTTGTTAAACATGTTTTTTGTGTTGAATTCTTAGGATTGGCAGGTCTGAACCAAATTCCAAATCAAGCCCGAGGATAATCCCTAGGCATTAAATTTTGTGTCAGACATATCGGATATCGGATTCAAATCGGATATCTGATTTGAATCCGATATCCGATATGTTTTAGATATGAGTTCAAAAAATATTATACAATTTATAATATATGATTTAAAAAATGCAATAAAGTTTATAATTTAATATATAGTTTAGTATATAGTATATAATGTAATATATAATATACAATTTATTATAATCTCTTATCGAATTATGTATTTAATATATAATATATTATATTATTATGTATAATATTTAAATATTATTTTAATGTTTTAGTTAATGTATAAATATTTAAATATATATATATTACTAATATATAAAATATTTAAATATTATCTCTTTCCTTCTCTCTCTCCATCTCTCTCTCTCCCCTCTACCCTCTATCTCTCTCCCACTCCCTCCCTCTCTTTCACTGACTCCCTCTATCTCTTTCCCCTCTACCCTTAACCCTTAAACCCTCTACCCTCTACTCTCTCTCTCTCAAGTTTCTCTCTCCTAATCCCCTCTCCCTCTCTCAGGTCTCTCTCTCTCTCTCACTCCCTCTATATCTCTCTATCTACCCTTAACCCTAAAAACTTAACCTTTAAATCCAAAACCCTTAAACCCTCCACCCTGTACCATTAACCATATATACCCTCTATCTCTCTCGCACTCCCTCTCTCTCTCAAGTCTCCCTCCTACCCCCTCTCCCTCTCTCAGGTCTCCCTCTTAGAGTCACTCCCTCTATATCTTTCCCCTCTACCCTTAACCCTTAAACCCTCTACCCTCTACCATTAACCCTCTCTCTCTTCTCTCTCTCTACCCTCTCTCCCTCTCTCAGGTCTCTCTCACTCACTCACTTTTTTCTATATCTCTCCCTCTACCCTTAAACCTAAATCCTAAACCCTTAACCCTTAAACCTTTTACCCTCTACCATTAACTCTATATACCCTCTATCACTATCCCACTCCCTCTCTCTCTCTCAATTCTCTCCATTCTACCCGCTCTCCATCTCTCAGGTCTCTCTCTCAGAGTCACTCTCTCTATCTCTTTCCCCTCTACCCTAAACCCTTAAACCCTCTACCCTCTACCCTTAACCCTCTCCCCTCTCAGAGTCACTCCCTCTATTTATCTCCCCTTTGTATCCCTTAACTCGTAAACCCTCTACCCTTTACTCTCTCTCTCTTAAGTCTCTCACTCAATCACTCCTATCTCTCCCCCATCTACCCTATATCTCTCTCCCACTCTTTCACTTTTTCCCTCTATCTCTCTCCCCTCTACCCTTAACCCTTAACCCTTAAACCCTCTACCCTCTACTCTCTCTCTCTTATCCCCTTTCCCTCTCTTAGGTCTCTCTCTCTCTCACTCACTCCATTTATCTATCTCCCCTCTACCCTTAACCCTTAAACCATCTACCCTTAACCCCCCCCCCCTCTCTCTCTCTCTCTTAGGTCTTCTCAAAGTCACTCCCTCTAGATCTCTACCCTCTCTACCATAAATCTCTCTCTCTCTCTCACCTAAACCCTAAACCCTAAACTATTATAAACCCTCTACCCTCTACCATTAACCCTCTATATAGCTCTATCTCTCCCACTCCCTCTCTCTCAACTCTCTCCCTCCTACCCCCTCTCCCTCTGTTAGGTTTCTCTCTCAGAGTCACTCCCTTTATCTTGTTCCCCTAGATACTCTTAACCCTTAAACCTTAAGCCCTTAAACCCTCTACCCTCTACCCTCTCTCTCTCTCTCTCTCCCTCCTACTATCCCTCTCCCTCTCTCAAGTCTCTCTCTCACTCACTCACTCCCTTGATCTCTCTCCCCTCTACCCTTAACCCTACACTCTAAACCCTTCACCCTTAAACACTAAACCCTTATAACCCTCTACCCTCTACCATCAACCCTATACCCTCTATCTCTCTCCCACTTCCTCTCTCTCTCTCAAGTCTCTCACTCAATCACTCATATCTCTCTCCCCTCTACCCTTAACCCTCTACCCTCTCGCCCACTCCCTCTCTCCCTCTCTCCCTCTCTTTCACTGACTCCCTCTATTTCTCTCCCCTGTGTAACCCTTAACCCTTAAACCCTCTACCCTCTACCCTCTACTCTCTCTCTCTCAAGTCTCTCCCTCTTATCCCCTCTCCCTCTCTCAGGTCTCTCTCTCACTCACTCACTCCCTCTATATCTCTCCCTCTACCCTTAACCCTTAAATACTATAGCCACTATCTCTCTCCCACTCTCTATCTCTCTCTCTCTCAAGTATCTCCCTTGTACCCCCTCTCCCTCTCTCAGGTCTCTCTCTCTCACTCACTCACTCCATATATCTCTCTCCCCTATACCCTTAACTCTTAAACCCTAAACCCTTATAACCCTCTACCCTAAACCCTTAACCCTTAAACCCTCTAACCTCTACCATTAACCCTCCCTTCCTTATCTCTCTCCCACTCCTTGTCTCCCTCTCTTTCGTTGACTTCCTCTATCTCTCAAGTCTCTCTTAATTCTCTCTATCTTTCTCTCACTCACTCCCTCTATCTCTCTCCCCTCTACCCTAAACCCTTTACACTTAAACCCCTCTCTCTCTCTCCCCCTCTACCCTTAACCCTAAACCTTAAACCCTCTACCCTCTGCTCTCTCTCTCAAGTATCACCCTTGTACCCCCTCTCCCTCTCTCAGGTATCTCTCTCACTCACTCACTCCATCTATATCTCTCCCCTATACCCTTAACCCTTAAACCCTAAACCCTTATAACCCTCTACCCTAAACCCTATACCCTTAACCCTTAAACCCTCTACCCTCTACCATTAACCCTCCCTTCCTTATCTCTCTCCCAATCCCTGTCTCCCTCTCTTTCATTGACTTCCTCTATCTCTCAGGTCTCTCTTAATTCTCTCTATCTCTCTCACTCATTCCCTCTATCTCTCTCCTCTCTACCCTAAACCCTTATCCCTTAAACCCTCTACCCTCTACTCTCTCTCTCTCTCTCAAGTTTCTCCCTCATACCCCCTCTCCCTCTCTTAGGTCTCTCTCCCCTTCTTAGGTCTCTCTCCCCTCTACCCTTAAACCCTTAACCCTCTACCCTCTCTCTCTCTTAGGTCTCTCTCCCCTCTACCCTTAAACCCTTAACACTCTACCCTCTCTCTCTCTCCCTCTACCCTCTACTCTCTCTCTCTCAAGTCTCTCCCTCATACCCCCTCTCCCTCTCTCAGGTCTCTCACTCACTCACTCCATCTATCTCTCTCCCCTATACCCTTAAACCCTAAACCCTTATAACCCTCTATCCTAAACCCTATACCCTAAACCCTCAACCCTTAACCCTAAACCCTTAACCCTTGAACCCTCTACCCTCTACCCTAAACCCTTAAACCTAAACCCTAAACCCTTAACCCTTAACCCTAAACCATACACCCTTAACCCCTTAACCCTTAACCCTAAACCCTTAAGCCTTAACCCTTAAAACCCTACCATATACCCTAAACCTTAAACCCTTAACCCAATCCCTAAACCCTTAACCCTTAACCCTTAACCCTTAACCCTTAAACCCTCTACCCTCTACCATTAACCCTTATGTCTATGTGCACAAATTAGATATCCGATTTGTAGCACTAAAATCCTACTGTTACAAAACATTTTTAAATGTTTTTCAAATCAGATATCCGATTTTATCAGATATAAGATTTGTTGGCCATAGAAAACCCCATGTGGGCCATTTTGTGCATTCCAATGGACCCTACATTCTCTTTGCAGGATTTACAAGCGACAAACACATGGTTTCAAATAGGAAGAGACAAAGATCAACTTTTTGGAGAATCTTCTACTCAAATCAGTCATAAGCAATGATTTTTTAGCATCTTTTATGAGGTATAATGGGGAGCAGCAGTTGTCAGAAGAAAAAACGTAAGAGAAAGTTTACAAAAGAACAAATTGAAGCATATAGACAAAGAGATAGAGAAGGTCATAGGAAGAGAAGACAAGGTATGATAAATATTGGTGAACCTAAGCCCTATGGTCTTTCAAGTGAAGAGGAAATTGAATATGTTCAAGGTGAAAATGCTAAACATGATATTGAAATTGGGAATGAAAATTTCAAGGTGAAAATTTTGGAATTGAAGATGTTGAATATGATATTCAAATTGGAAATGAAGATATTGAAATTGATAATGAAAATGTTCAAGGTGAAAATGTTGGAATTGAAGATGTTGAACATGATATTGAAATTGGGAATGAAATTATTCAAATTGATATTGAAAATGTTCAAGGTGAAAATGTTGGAATTGAAGATGTTGAACATAATATTGAACCAAGTGTAAATTATGTTTCACTAGATTACATGAGAAATGAAGAACTGTGTGTGGAAGAAAGACATATTCCAAATGCAAGACCTTCAAGAACCCCTAAATGGTTACTTGAAATTGATGAGAACATTATAAACAATTTTGAAGGCAAGAGGTCAACATGAACTGTTTGGTTGTGGGCTACAAGACTTTTCAACCAATATTTTAGCGATAAGACATTGACCAAGAAATGCCAACTTTTTGTACAATTGCTAAAGATGCAAAAGATGAGACCTTTGGTAGCCAAATTGAAGATTCATGTGAACAAGAAGACCGATTTTTTTTTTATTATTGTCAAAAATCTTTTTAATGCTCTCAAGTCTATTGGAAAAAAATAACAAGGAAAAAGATAAGAGAGATGCTCAGAGAGCCATTACAACTGCCCTAGTAAGCCATCAATTGAAAAAGGCTCACTTTATGAGACAAACTTGTATTGATTTTGACATAAATCATAAAACTTTGGATAGAGCACTTGCAAGAAGACAAAGAATATATGATCATCTTCAAAATGATACATGGGCTTTTTCCAGGAGGCTTCCACATGTTGATAAGAAGCTAACCGATAATGTAAAGCAGGTAATTCAACAATTTTAGCATGATAACTCTGGATTATCACCCAATGCAAAGGATGTTTTAAAGTTAAGAATTGGCAATCAAGACCATACACCGCATCCTAAACATTTCTTGGAATCAAGCCAAATAATGTTGTTCAAATATTTCATTGAAACACATCCAAATATGGAAATCTCACAAAGGAATTTTGAAAGTTTGAAGCCATTTTATTGTGTGCCTCTTAAGATTCGTAATACTTGTTGTTGCAAATACCATGTGGAGTTTTCAATGTACCATGAACTATTATGATATATCCATTCTAATTTGCATACTAATGAAATGTTGCAGGAGTGTGGTGCAATGCATCTTTTGAAATCATCAAGGGACTTGCTAGATCTATTTTTATGGTCAAGAGATAATGGTTATTTTTTCTATAGAAATGATTGTTTAAATGCAAAGTGCTCACAATGTGGTGGCTTGTCAAAGTTTGTTCAATGTTTTCATGAGGGTTCCAAACATGAATTTGGAAAGAAGCTTGTTGAGAAAAAGAGATATGAAATAGTCAAATATACTTTGCAAAGTGGAGATGAAGGTTTTAGATGCGAGTTGGTTACAAAAGAATGCAGTGTTGCTGATTTTATTTCAGATTTTAAGGACAATCTTTTCTACAAGTATGCAAGGCATAGTCATAGGTCTCAGTTGTTGGATCAACAATTCAGAATGTGTAAGGACTCTTTTTTGATTGGCACTATTATATCAGTGGTTAATTTAGCAGAAAACTACACATTGCAACCACAAAACAAGGTACAATCTCAGTATTACAATTCCATTCAGATTGCTATTTTTGTCCACATAACATTTAGACATGCACCTAATAGTACAGAGGAGGATCGAAAGATAATCAGAGAGTATCATTTTTATATGAGTGATGATAGATCTCACTCATCAACATTGTTTCAAGAATTTTTTTGAGTTCTTGCAGGAGCATGATATAGCATTGGGTCGACATCTCATTTGGTCGGATAACTGCATAGGTCAATTCAAGAATGCTCGTATGTTTTATTGGTTTAGTATAATGCATGTAGAGAGGGGTGTACCTCATATTTGGATTTTTTTGAAGCTGGGCATGGGAAAGGGGAGCACAATGGAGCAAGTGCATGTGTAAAGAGAGCTCTAGTTAAGGAGCAATTGAAGATTTCAGGAGAAAAATTTAGTGATGCACATTCTATTGTTGATTGGTGTAGTTCAGCATTATCACAAAGAGGGACACTTGATTCAACAGTGCGTAGATTCTTTTGGTTGGTTGAGGAGGGTACAGTGGGAAGAAAATTGGATTGTCATACAATCAAAGATTCTTCAAAGATGCATTTGTTTCAAAGCTCAGATGCAATCACATGGACCATTTGGACATGGTAATTGGCTTGTTTTTGTTAGAGTTGTATTCAGTGCGAGTGGGATCAATGCGAGTCAAGTGAGTGGATGGATACATGGGTTCCACAGTATCTAACTCCTTTATCTCAAACTATATCCATGACAAATGACACAATGGAAAGTTCAGTTGATTACGACCGGCTTTCAAATCTACTACAGCCAAGACACATTTTTGTAGTTGTTGGACCACAAGGGAATGAAGAGAGATCAGACTATTGGTTGGCTTGATGTGTGCAGGTAAAGCACAAGCTAACACAACCGATGGAAGATGATGATGGGTTTGTGTATCCTACAGATTCAATTGTGGTTGTAGGAACTTGGTTGCGAACATACATGATTAGAAAGAATGGCATACTTGCATTTGAAGACTACGAGAAACACAAAACCATTCTCATGTATTCACACCTTGTTATAGCAACAAATGTTAAGTTGTTGAAGCATTATGCCAAACCAGAGACAAAACAACTATGGACACTTAGTAATGTTGATCATGAAGAAATATTGGATACTCTTAAGCAAAGAGACGACCCTTCAGGCACACTTGAATAGCATATTCAAGAATGGAAGGTACAATTCTTAGGTTCATTATGCTTAAGTTCATTAGTGTTCTTTATTTAATATTGATATTTTGTATACTATTTCAATGTATGTGTCTTTAATAGTGATATTTTGTATGTAGTTTTGTGATATTTTTGGCACGATTGATCATGGACCTGTTGCAACAATAGCCAGTTCTAATCCTTTCAGAGAGGTATGCAACAGATTACAATAATATAGATTGGTTATTCAAAGAATCTTTTATATTTTGCATTACCATCTCATCATCAATTAGGTCATTTAGAATAATATAGATTGGTTATTCTAAGCATCTTTTATAGTTTACATTACCAATTCATCATCATTCAAGTTGTTTAGATTAATATAGATTTGTTAGTCTAAGCATCTTTTCTATTGTGACAATATAGATTTCTCATTTGAAAACTTTTGTGATATTTTTGGCACGATTGATCATGGACCTACTACAACAATAGGCAGCTTTGATCCTTTCAGAGAGGTATGTGACATAATACAATAATATAGATTGGTTATTCAAAGTATCTTTTATAGTTTGCATTACCATCTCATCATCAATTAGGTCATTTAGAATAATATAGATTGGTTATTCTAAGCATATTTTATAGTTTGCATTACCAATTCATCATCATTCAGGTTGTTTAGATTAATATAGATTTGTTAGTCTAAGCATCTTTTCTATTGTGACAATATAGATTTCTCATTTGACAACTTTTGCGATATTCCTGGCACGATTGATCATGGACCTGCTGCAACAATAGGCAACTCTGATCCTTTCGGAGAGGTATGCAACAAATTACAATAATATAGATTGGTTATTCTAAGCATCTTTTCTATTGTATGTAGTTTAACTGCTACCTTGATGGTTTCTACAGGTACTTGTCACTCCAGAACGTCAACATACTACTCTTGTGGAAGATTGTGCCTTCAATGCCTCCAATAGGCAAATTTTGTAAATTTTAAATTTTCAAATGTGAAACAATGTAAAAAGGTCATAATTGTGTATGGGCATAATCTATATCCAGTGATGTTTTTTGAAATATGGGTCAAATGTCTGGCATTGTATAAAGGGTATGTTCAAAATATAAAGGGGTCTATATTTTGGAAACTCATAGGTTGAAATAGTCATACAGGTGTATGCTTTGTTACTGTTATTGGAATAATTTTGTAAGAGCTTTTTGTACTTAATCAAGCTACAACCAAAGGTTTTCTTCCTAGTTCTATCTTGTCGGTATTCTCGTTTGAACCAGGTTTTGTAATATCTCCTATTTATATATAATAAATTATAGTGGCTTGCCACTTTTGCAAAAAAAAGAGTAAAAAGGTCATGTGAAGGTCATTTCCAATGTAATTGAGTCTTTGATCTAGCAAAGTAGAAACAAGGCATTTGGGTGTGCATGATGTTCAAGTTGATTGGGTAAGAGTTTTCTGATGCAAGAGCTATGTGGCTTTAAACAACACAATTACAATTAAAGATGATTCAAACTCCAATTTGATCCTCAAACCCAAAGTTGGGTGCAACTTCACTAAAATAGGCCCATTTTACAAAGAGACTCATATTTAAACACTTCCCAAACCTGAAATTTTGATGGGGCGACATTAAACATCCTACCAAACTACCAAAACCACTTTTTTTTTTGGTGAGATATGCTTTCTAAAGCTCTATTTCAAAAAACCCTCATTTTTAGCAACTTTCATGAGGTTTTTAAGGAAATCAATGTTTCCAACCTTGCCACACCCTATAAACTCATCAAACACATCTATTAGGACCTGCACAAGCTTGATCCAACCTTAAATCTTGCTTCCCCCATGTTTCATTGACATTAGCATGTTTAACCACCATTTTTCACCTAATTTCACTCATTTTTGCCATGCATGGAAACTCACCAACTCAACTATAGACCTTTCCAACTCTTTAAACCCACATATTCACCTTATACAGTCTTAATAACATCTACCATGGCCATACCATCAAGATACAAACCGTACAATAGATGGTATGGTCTTTTAGCACTTTGGAATCTTAAGGGAAATCATCGGTCCAATGTAGTTCGGAGTATTTGGGTGAAAAAGAGGACCATCCCTAGCGTAAACGTACCCATCTCGGCGTGTTGGAATAGTTCATTTTGTCATATGATTTATAGAATGAAAGTTGCACCACTTTGCAACTTTACACTACTTGCATCTGACAAATTTTCCCTCAACTAAAAATTTATCACCACGGGAAAACACCTCAGAGATAGAAAAAAATGAGAGAGGTTATTGTAGATGGTTCCAACATGATCCCATAGCTGTAGAAGGAGATTTTGTAAGAATCATGGTTTTTAAGAAATAACCCTTCAAATATTGTTGACTTTTAGCACTTTGGACTCTTAAGGGAAATCGTCAGTCCAATGTAGCTCAGAGTGATTCGGCGTATTTGGGTGAAAAAAGGACCATACCTAGCATAAATGTACCCATTCGGATGTGTTGGAACAATCCGCTTGGTCACACAAGTTGTACCACTTTGCAACTTTACACTACTTGTAACACCCCAGCCGTGGAACCCAAGAAGCGTTACACTAAATAACCGAATAATTATTTTTTAAAAATATTTAATATCATTAAGTAACAAAAACCTAGCATAAACGCTCAAGGGTTCCACAACAACGCTACATAAAGTAAACAATAACACAACATAACTAAATCCAAAAATCTCTAATCAAGAATATAGTCATATACAGATTTCATACATCAATAGTTATGTTACAAGTTGTTTACAATACACGGGATTGTGACCAATCTCACTACTTCAATGAATAATATAATAGAATCTCAATAGTGAGTACAACAAAGAATAAGACCACGAGCAGATGTCAACCTCGAACTCGTCTGATGACCAACTCCATGAACTACGTGCATCCAGGATCCTGCCAAGACAAATCATGACACGAACGATATTACCTATAGGGGACCCAATGGAGAATGTGGCACGTTCCTCCCAACCATGTGGAGCTCGAAAGCCCACCCCCCATGCTAGGAGATAGAACAAGTTCTCAAGTTGATCAGACAACAAAAGAGACAACATACAACACAAGGTCGACAATCATGACATCATAATGACAATAGATCCATATGACAACAGACATACTCTAGGTAGCAAAGATATAAACATAGATGACCTTACACAAGAGACCCGACAGAAACCCAAGGACAGGAGTGAAATCATTGTAGCAAATACTTCTGAGAGGTTACCCATGCAACCACTTCCGGTCCGGCCCCTAACGGAAGCCACTCCTCCTAGGTACCAATTCTCAAACTGACAAACAATAACCCCCCAAGCATGCGAGAGAATACTTCTCTTCACAAAGATCCAAGGTCATCATAATGATATAATAACATTTGAATACCTCAAATAGGATTCACAAAACAATCAAGGCTCACAACTTCACATCAGACTCAATACAATACATCCACGCAACACTAATCGTGAATCAACAAAACTACTAGTTTCAACCCCAAGAAGACAAAATCTAATCAACTCAATTTCAAAGCATCAAATAAGAATAGCCTAATACAGAGATATCATTTGAACATAATCAACAAGTTTCTTTCAATAATTCCAAACATACCAGTCTAACTCAATATACTTAAGTTCATTGAATGAGAATACAATAGCTTTAATTTCCCAGAATTAATGTTTCAAACTCACTATCTTAAATAAGAAGACATTAATAACTCAACAACTTATTAACCAAACACTCAAATTCATTACAATTAAAAAAGACCATTTAACTGTTCTAAACTTAACAATGCATATGTATTTAATTTATTAAACCATTTCCCAAACTAAAGAAGGGTTTAAAATACAATACTTAAATACCTAAGAACAAATGTCATAATATTGAATAACAAAAGTCTAGGTATATTACTTGTTTAAAACTAACACCATCCATACTTGCATTACTAATGACCTAGTCTTTACTTTGTTTATAAAGAGATATCTAGATTTTATATATTATGAAACTATGAATGCTAGCTTCCCAATACCATAAGTTTCAAAGATCAACCCTTCCAAATCGCAGAACATTGATTTGTTATTTAAAGCCATGATTCATAACATTTGCACTTATAGAAAGAGTTGACAATAAATACCACCTTAATACTCCTGATTCTAAATTTTAATAAAACAGATGTATTTAAAATTATGAAGTTAACACACAACAACAAATACGGATTCCATAACTACATATATTCATTATTATAATACAAATAATTCATAATGTACTTAATAATATGAATAAACATCCTATATGTTTATTTTTCATAAAAAAAGAAATTAATATACTTATTTATCTTCGTCTTATCTTATGAGTAAGAGTGATCATGAATTAAGAGATGACAAAGTATTTATTCAGATAAGCTTACTAATAACTCTTCTTTCACTTAACCAGTGTTAAATACTAAAGAGATATGAAAAGGAACTTCTTCTATGGTATTACTAACATGTGGCAAACGCAGAAGTTTACACACACAGATGATTTGTTGGGATTGACAGCAACTAAACAGGAACAAGAGAGATCGACCTAACAGGTAGTGATTACGGTCAATCATGCAACAACAAGCATTCAATCAAACCGATCTAATAAAAGATTTAAATGTGACCTAACAAAAAGTGATGTTAGTCAAATAAATAAAAAATAGAGATACCTCAGAGATTAACTCAACTTGACATAAAGATTATCCACACAAAGTAACAGTTAAGACTGTCATAGTAAAACACATACCTACAATCAATAGAAAGTCTATTAGCTCATGGCACTGCTAATAGCCTTTTCACGAGTTAAGTTGAGGTTAGGTGAACATGCATACTGTTTGCATGCATGCACCGACACAAAAAGAATGATCAACTATGGAAAATTCGTGATCATGTCTGTCCAGCATGATCACACGACTGCAAAGTTTATATTGAACTTTTAACAGAAAAATTGCGAACTTGATTCTTTGCCTCTGAGGGTAAAGTATGAGATGCTTATCGTTTCAAATTTTATTCAACAAGGCCTTCCATGTAATCAATATCTTTTCTAGAAGAATATAAGATGAATTTGTTTCAAAAAGGAAAATTTGATAAAGGAACCGTGAACGCATTCAGAGAGAAATAAAATATATCTCAGCAAAGGCAAACATAGGCATGGGATGGTCTTCAAATTCAAATAAATCTACTTCAAACATACTAACCACTAGAACTGTAAGAAATAGTATGAAAAATAAAGCTATAGCAGGGCCTGTTCAAATTATGATTTGATCTCTTTAGATTACTTGTTTTCAGGAACAATAGGCGACCGACTCAATCATAGGGAGAAGAACTTGAAAATACAGTGGAAGGTTGAGTTATCTCATGCAGCCGTTGCTACCGAAAAGAGATTGATAAAACACGGATACTCTCACATTGATGTATAGAAGGCCAAAATATAATTGCCAAGGTAAGAGGCGATAGTGAAAAGCAATTGGGCCCTAGCTATGGAGGCAAGAAACTCAACCAGTATACATAAATTGCATAAGACTGGGTGAAGGTCAATCATATTGGTCAAGCATAAACATTAAAATAAAAATAATAACAAACGTATGTAGGAAGAGGGGTTACACCATGCCCACAGCAAGAAGAAATTAACACACCAAGAAGCCTATAAATATAGACAAAGAATAACAACTAGGTTAAACCAATACATGCATTCCAAGAGTAGAGATCGTAATCATAATATGATTCACATTATTTAGCTAGTCAAAAATAGAGAATAGAGGTGTTTAGAGAAAATATACAGTATACAGGATAAATCTCCTAGCAGCGTTGACTACTTTAGGAAATAGATGACAGGAGAGAAGAAAGAACATGCTATAAGCAATACAGATACTAATAATGGAGGCATGCACAAGCCTATAATCTCATTCCATTTGAACCAAAAGTTTTCCCAATTTCAAATTAAATTCTGACTGAGTTTAGAAAGAGAAAAAACTAATATAATTTCATAATCTAGACTGAGTGAGTCCACCCTTACAAGGATCATTCAAGGAGATTAATGCAATAAATTTGGAATTCGATATCAATTGTTAACTAGGTCGTTTTGTATACAGGAGAATCAGAAAGAAATAAAAACCACTAGTATGCTATATCCTCTACAGTAATACACAAGGAATCAAGCACAAAGCGACAAATCCAAAACATACAAAGACGATGCACCACAAACCATTTCCGAAAGAATACAGAAGACCATAGCTAGGTCTGCAATACTTTCTTTTCTTATTTACCTCACACTAATTCCTACAAAATTGACATTGCTGATTTAATATTCTAATGTGTATGCAGGTACCAAGACAAGAGTTTTGCAGCATATTACCATCTAAATTCCACAAACCCATTTTGTGTATGAAAATTCACAAATTAACAATAAATTTAAAAGAAGAAGACCTGAAATGTTGTCCCAGATTCGAACTACGATGAAGCAAAATCCTTGGCCTTCAATGTTCAATTTTCAGCTTTCCAAGTAAAACCCTAGAAAAATACCCAGACAGTATATTTCAGAGAAAACAATATTCTTCTTACCCACTTTTCAAAAATTTAAAAAAATAGCCTGAGAAAAGGAATCATCTTTCTGCATTATATCTCTTTTTTGCCATTTTCAAGGTCACAACTTTAACTTTCAGTTATAGTATGCAACACATGCATCAATTAAACTCAATAGACACAAACAGATTAACAAGATATTTTAACTTTAGATTTCAACTAAAAGTTCCATTTTTGAAAACATCAAATAGAATAATGAAATCAATTTACATTTAAATGATCTTTTCGAAAACAAGATATTTTAATATTTTAATTTAATCACTTGATAAACTAAAAATAAATTTTCTAATTTAATTAAATCATCAAATCAAATAAAGCAACATTAATATTAATTAAAACATTAGAATAATCTAAATTAATATAATATAAGCATTACAGACTCAATCAATAACAAATGACTACAATCATACACGAACAAGTGACACAACAAGAGGGTAATGACAGATACTCATTCCTTTCAGAACGATGGCTAAAGACAGAGGACAAGTCTATCTCCCATCGATAATTCCATTGGTTCGTGGCACACTCAGACCTGACAATCAGGTGGAGTCAATGTCTGTACCTGAAAGCTGCATAACACTACACGATTAATCCAACAACATGTATAAATATGAAAACACACCGTGAAAAAGAATTACGATGTAGCAGGGAACTCACTGATGAGTACTACTAAATTGTCTCCTTCACCAAGTGACGTAAACATATAACTAACATAATATCATCATGTATAAAATACAACAACATCATAAAATGTCATCTCATGAATTAAACATCGCATCATATAATGTAGTGTATCATCAAATGAGTTTCACAATCTGAACAAGTAGCCCAAGACACAATACATTAGAGTAACATAGTCTCAAAAACATCTAATGACTATCATCATCTCAAAACAACTATAATAAATACGTCATCAGGAGGGTCACTACACTACTTGCATTTGGCAAGTTTTCCCTCAACTAAAAACTCATCACAACGGGAAAACGCCTCCAAGATAGCAAAAACCGAGAGAGGTTATTGGGGATGGTCCCAACACAATCCCATAACCTCATATGGAGAGTATTTAAGCATCATGGTTTTTGAGAAATAGCCCTTCAAAGATTGTTGTATTTTAGCACTTTGGACTCTTAAGGGAAATCATCGGTCCAATGTAGCTCGGAGTGATTCAGCATATTTGGGTGCAAAAGAGGACCATCCCTAGTGTAAACGTACCTATATAGACGTGTTGGAATAGTATGTTTGGTCGTACGAGTTGCAGAATGAAAGTTGCACCACTTTGCAACTTTACACTGCTTGCATTTGGCAACTTTTCCCTCAACTGAAAACTCATCACCATGGGAAAACACCTTGAGGTAAGAAAAACAGAGATATTTTATTGTGTATGGTCCCAAAATGATCCCATAGCCTCACACAGAGAGTCTGTAAGAATCGCGATTTTTGAGAAATAACCCTTCAAAGATTGTTGTCTTTTAGCACGTTGGACTCTTAAGGGAAATCGTCGATCCAATGTAGCTCGGAGTGATTCAGCATATTTGGGTGCAAAAGAGGACCATATCTAGCGTAAAATTACCCATAAAGATGTGTTGGAACAGTCTGTTTGGTCGTACGAGTTGCAAAATAAAAGTTGCACCACTTTGCAAATTTACACTGCTTGCATTTGACAACTTTTCCCTCAACTGAAAACTCATCACCACAGGAAAACACCTCCGAGATAGAAAAAACCGAGAGAGGTTATTGTGGATGGTCCCAACATGATCCCATAGCCTTAGACAGAGAGTTTGTATGCATCACGGTTTTTGAGAAATATCCCTTCAAAGATTACTATCTTTTAGCACTTTGGACTCTTAAGGGAAATTGTCAATCCAATGTAGCTCAGAGTGATTCAGTGTATTTGGGTGAAAAAGAGGATCATCCCTAGCATTAACATACCCATACAGATGTGTTGGAACAGTCTGTTTGGTCATACAAGTTGCAGAATGAAAGTTGCACCACTTTGCAACTTTGCACTGCTTGCATTTGGCAACTTTTCCCTCAACAAAAACCTCATCACCATGGGAAAACGCCTCTGAGATAGAGAAAACTGAGAGAATTTATTGTGGATGGTCCCAACATGATCCCATAGCCTCAGACGGAGAGTCTGTAAGCATCACGATTTCCAAGAAATATCCCTTCAAATATTGTTGTCTTTTATCACTTTGGACTCTTAAGGGAAATCGTCGGTCCAATGTAGCTCGGAGTGATTCGGCGTATTTCGATGCAAAATAGGACCATCTATAGCATAAACATACCCATACAGACATGTTGGAATATTTTGTTTGGTCATACGAGTTGGAGAATGGAAGTTACACCACTTTGCAACTTTACACTGCTTGCATCTGACAACTTTTCTCTCAACTAAAAACTCATCACCATGGGAAAACACCTCTAAGATAGAAAATTTTGAGAGAGGTTATTGTAGATGGTCCCAACATGATCCCATAGCCTCAGATGGAGAGTCTATAAGAATCATGGTTTATGAGTAATAGGTCATCAAATATTTTTGTCCTTCTTCACTTTGGACTCTTAAGGGATTTCATCAATTGAACGTAGGTCAGACTGCTTCGGCCTGTTTGCGTGCAAAAGGGAACCATACCTAACCTAAATGTACCCATATGAATGTGATGGAACAGTCAGTTTGGTCATATGAGTTGTAGAACAAGATTTATTTATGCCCTTACAAGTAGTTTTCAACCTCCAACTGAACTCCAACACTGATTTTCATGCGAAAAAATCCATGAGACCATAGCTTGTTGCGAATAACCAATAATTTTCTAGAAATCAACGATGCTTTTGTATTGGAATTCAAAAAATTTCCTTCAACCAACCTATTTTCAAACCTTGAAGATATTTATATACATTTTTTGAATTCAAATAGACTCCCCAACATCCACAACCACCTTTTCAACTACCAAGACCCTTCATTTTTCTTAAAAATTGCTAAAATTGACATCTTTTTGTTAATAATGCACTTTTATGCAACTTTGCTTTCCAAGAAACCTATGACTAGTCAAACTAGTCAAACGCATTTATTTCAACCCTACCACAACTTCTAGACTCATATATTTCACTTCCCTTGACAATTTTAATAATTTTCCTTCAAAAGACTGCATGGTAATTTTGACAATTTTGAAGCGAGAATGCATTTTTGGCATATTGGACCCCTAGAATCAAATATTCAACTTAATACACCTTAAATGGTCTTGATTAACCTTATTTAGCATAAAAATATCACACCTAACCTCTCAACCTATCAACCTTCAAATGTGTAATCTTGCAAATAGTAGATTAGGTGGGAAACTAGAGAGGAAGAGTTGATGGTCAGTGGCCTAGTGAAGACTAGAGAAGAAGAGTTTGAGGAATATGGTGTTAGGATAGGGGATTGTCCTTGGTTATCATATTTGGTTGTGCGGAAGATGTATGCTACTATGGGGATGGTTCTAACCATAAACAACCTGAGAAATATTATGAAGAGAAGAGTTGAAGGGCAGAGATACATGTGTAGTTGGCAAAATCTTATGGAAGAGCATAAAATAGAGATACTAATGTATGGATGTTTACCTTTGTGTACTGAATTTTTGTGTGCAAGTGTCAAAGCTTGGGAAACACCATTTTGAGGTGTCAATCAAGATAAATAGCAGCAAGAAGATCCATTTGAGAGCATGGCAAGACCAAGACAACGCAAAGCATGAAGGGTACAAAATCCCTCAAAGGAATATTTCCATGAAAGCGATTTGGAGCGAGTGTGAAGGGATTGTGAAGAAGATAGGAGCAGACCTATGGAGTGATTTATGGGGCATAAATCTTTTGTACCCAAGGAGTATGGTGCGGGAGCACCTAAAACATGTAAGCTTTCATGAATTGACAAGGCCATTCCTCCTTTTGTATAGGATGTACCTCAGAGGAAAGGGCATGAATTAGATAGGGGTAGGTATAGGAACAATTTTTTAGGGGTGATAAAGGGATTAGAGTGGTCTAAGAATGCTTCCCTATTAAGAAACACAAATTTTTGTGCCTTTTGAGTAAGGCTGGAGAGTGAGTTTTTGAGAATTTGAATTAGAATAGGTTTTCTAGAACTTGTTGAAAACTATTGGAACAGGTGTATTTAATGGTTTTTAAGAGGTCTGAGTGATTAAGAGTAACCTAAGAAGAGTAAAACTGTGAAACCCTAGTTGGAAGGGGCAAAAACAAGGGGAAATTGGTGATTTTACAAAGAAAGTGTAAGAAAAATTATGGGGGAACATAATACAATGATGTTTTAAGTTTAAGCAGAAAAAATTAAGAGGGAATGAAGTGGTTTCAGGATTGAGTGAGGTCAGAGCATACAAGTTCCAATAAGCCCTACCAACAAGCCAGTGAACTGTTTGGTAAAAAGCTTTGGTAGACATGTATGAAAAATATGGTAGCATAGACAAGGCAGTGGACTATTTGAAAAAAAACCTCAAAGAAATGTGGTCTCATAGAATTCCATGACAAGAAAATGCAATTGAAAACTTCTCCTAGTTATTAGTTATGCAATGTGAAGTAATTGCATAACTGCTTAGGTTGACTTTGTAAAAACTATATTGTAATGGAATTTTTTTCATCTATCAGCATCTAGTTGTTAGTTATGCAATGTGAAGTAATGCTTTGAGTTTGAAAGATGTGCAATGTAATGTAATCAGCGATATAAATATAAACTACATAATATAACCATTCTTTTTAATGCTATTGTACATTGATATTTAACCATTGCTCAAGATTAAATTTTCAAAGATTTTAATCATGCACATGAGGAACAAATTAAATTTTGATTGTCAACTTCTATATATCAAATTATCCAATAATCAAGTGTATGTGCATATAAAAAAATGACATCGACGCCAACTCAAACAAAGTTTTACAAAATGTGGCATATTCCATCTCAATATCTATTCAAAAGCTGCATGCCAAAATGTCAATCTCATCCTAAACTATTGGTGGATCATCAAAATGGAGCCTCTTTGAAGCACTTGCTAGCTTTGAAGGTAGCTGCACAAGAAAAATTCAAACCACAATTGAGATTAGTTATACTATATAATTTAAAATTGAATAATTAACATCAAAATCAATATACATTGAATTTTAATTGAACTCTAGAATTGAAATCTTGATTACCTGAAATATACGTCTCTTCAAAGGGTTAGGAGTCCTAGAATATACCAAACCAACTTTTGAAATGTCAATCTATAGATGTGATCAAAAACATAAAATTGATCCAAGTTAGCATATGATTATTGGTAATAGGAACATATTTACCAAACACAAAATAAAATAAACACATACCTCTTTAGACTGATCTTTTTATTTATCTCTTTTAGGTGTTTCGACACCTCCTCCTTGAGGTGTTTCAACACCTACTCCTTGAGGTGTTCCAATACCTACTCCTTCAGGCGTTGTGACACTTGTCAACAACAATGTGTAGCTCATAACCGCCTGTACATAAAAATGACAAGTACATATGAAAATACCAATCTATGTCGATGTATGTATAATCAATATAAGATCTTAAAAATCTTAATTCAATCCAATTTGAGTTCAATTACCTTCCTCTTATCTAACTTTGCGCCTCCATAGTCTGGACAAGGCTGCACCTCACTTGCACTAGGTATTTCCTACAAGAGGAAAATAAGATAAACATATAAGTTATTATATAATTTCATTAATGACAAGCAAGTATATAGTAAAAAAATGTAAACGAGTGAGTGCAAAAATATATACTATGTGCATGTCGAGGCTAAATGAAATAGCCCTAAGGGTGCTATCAGTGACCTGTGTGAGCTCCTCCTTAGATATCAACTTTTAAATAGACCATGTAAATAAATATTAGTACTTGATACTATCTCTTATTAATATTCATTTAAAAACAAATGCAAGTTATGAATTTATAACTTAAATCTTATCTATGTCACTATTCCAATGTCCCCCTCTCTAGCAAGAGAGGACTCTGTAGGGTGCGCTCTTCTCCCCTACATCTGATCTATAATGTCCACATCATGGAGGTCATAATCAAAAGTGTCCAAGGGATGCTCAACGGGTTGTACAAGAGGACCCAAGCATATCTGGTGGCACATAGTGCAAGTATGTGGCACACAAATATGTGGACTTGAGGAGGAGGATGCAGCAGCACTTGAGCCATCGCTGACATCACCAGAATGTGGTTGAGCTACTATAGAAGCATGCAAAACCAAATGACCACTCAAAGAGTGAATAGCCTGAATAGTCTGTGTGGTTGCATCCTGGATAATATCTGGATGATATACTAGAGGTGGCGGAGGAAGGGGAGGAGGGGGAACATATGGGCGCGGGACTACTCTAACTACCCCTGGTCTATCCTGGGGCATACCTCCATCGATGCCCTGGAAGGGTTTAATGCCAAAGTAATTGACATGATGCCCTAACACAAACTTCGCGTATAATTTTTTAATAAAGTAAAATAGTATATCATAATTGTTGTTCTATGGTTTATCAAAAACCATACACCAACAATCCCAAAAGTTATCTGCAATGTCCCTATTCGTGCACCATTTTATCAAAAAATTTGGTTTATTAACATTAACTGGGAAACCGATGCGAGGGTTAACGAATAGAGAGGCTATTTGGGCTTTGGTTATTTGGAGATCTTTCACATCATCATAAGAAAATCCTCATGCATAATATTCCCTCATGTCTTCTCACCATGAATGAAAGGAATTATGTTGGGTGTAGAGGGTTTCTATATTTTTAATTATTTCCTTCAATGTGTTTTTCATCTTGGATAATCGAGGGATTGTCTTATAAACTTCACAAATGCCCCTCAATTGCTCTTATTTTTCACCAATTAAGTCTTCAATTGGTGGTTGCGAAGGTGGTGGAGCGTTTGGCATTTGTGCATTTTCATTTTCAGCCATAATACCTAATTAAAGTTAAAAACTAATTAATCTAATTGAAATTACACAATATAAATGAAATTATTATAAAAAAACCCTAGTTTTTTAAAAAAATCCAAAAAACCCTACTTTTTCACAAAAATCCATAAAAAACTCTAGTTTTTAATAAAAATACATCAACAACACTAGTATTAATCAAAATCCATAAAAAACATTATTTTTTAATAAAAATCCATTGTAAACTCTAGTTTTTAATAAAAATCAATTAAAAACCCTACTTTTAAAAAAAATCCATAAAAAACTACTTAAAATTATACAAATCTAATTGAAAAATTGATGAAAACAAAAAAAATCCAAAAACTTACCTTTGAAATCGGATATTTGTTAAAATCGGATATCTGATATCCATAAGTCGTTCTCACTTTGTGCCCACAGCCTCTTCAAAATGAGCAAAATGATTTTAAAAGCCCACAGTTTTGTATTTATATGCAGCTCAAATTGGATATCCGATCGAAATTGGATATCCGATTTATAAATCTTGGTTTTGGCATTGCTTTCGAGCAATGTACTAACACCCAAGCCTAAAAAAATTCAACTCGGGATTTTCACATTTTTGGGTCGATGCAAAACGTAATTTTTTTCCCATTGCCACTTTTTGGCCCATCATGATCTTACACACACCCGTGTGTGTGTGTGGAACATCATTTTGGTACCGAACAAGAAGTGTGGAGTGTGCGAACAGAGAAAAGGGTGCAAAGGATTGTGCGACAAGAAATAAAGAAGGGAGTGGAAGCCAAGTGTCAGGAAGAAGACATCTGTATTGCAAAACTTGTACAAGGAAGGTGGGAAAAAGATTCTTGACCAGATCTGCTGCAAACAGATATTGTGCTTTTAACCAGAACTGACTTCATGCATATGTAGATATGCAGCTTCATTAGTTGATGTTTTGTCTATTTTGTAATCAGATTTTTTTGTATTAATCAGGCAGTGAGCCCACCGATAGTGAGAATTTTGGTAGTGAACCCTTGTAAAAATCACCTTAATCGATGCTTTATAATTGAGAATTAGCATTCTCCATGGTTTTTCCCATCTTGGGTTTCCATGTAAATTCGGGTGTTCATTGTGCATGGTGTCATTAAGTGCTTTCATATTCATATCTATTTTGATTATCTGATTAATTTATGATTGCTCTGAATTAAGTAAAGAGAAAAGTGTTTTGTGATAATTGATTCACCCCCCTCTCAGTTATCTAGATTGTTCAACAACTATTATTAGAGCCTAGTCCCTTGCAGATAGAGCTTAACCACTTGAGAGAGATCTTGGAAGTTTGAACAGATGGCAGGAGATTCTTACTTTGATGAAGAATTGAAGATAATGTTAGATGATATGGAAAGCACAAAATCTAAAAATGGGGAACTGAAAGAAAACATCAAGGAGGAAAATTCTTGTATCTCAAAGCTAAGAGAGAAAATTCAAAAATTCAAAGCAAGACACAGAGAGGTCAGCAAGGAATTAAAGGAGTCAAAGGAAAGTGTTGTGAATCTAAAGCTACGGTTGGATGAATGCAAGAAGAATGAAGAAAATATCAAAGATACCATCAAACAAAAAATGGAAGAGTGGAAGAAGACTGAAGAAAATCTCAAGGATACCATCAAACAGAAATTGGAAGGAAATGAGAAATTAGATCAAGAGTTAAGAAGGTTGAAATCAGAAGCAGGAGTATGTGAAAGTAGCATAATTTTGGATCAACTTTTGTCCCTACAGAAATGTCACAAGGATAAGGAAGGACTTGGCTTCTCAAGTGAAAGCTCAAATCAGAATACTAAGGGTAAAGACAAAGTAGTTGAAGTTGAAGCAAGATCTGTTGTAACAAGCAAGGTTCGGAACTCTAGAACATCTACAAAAATACCTCTGGTCAGGCAACCAAATGCTCAAATGTACTTATCATTTAATGGTCATTATTTTTTATGCAAAAAAATTGGACCTAAGGCTGTAGATTGTAAGCAAGAAGGAACTGAGTATTCAATGCTTTAATTGTCACAATTTTGGTCACAAAGCAAGTCATTGTAGAAGTCAATTATCTAACCCAGCTAGAAGGAATGGAATGAATAATATCTTTCATGGTTATTGCTACTTATGCCATAGTTATGGTCACAAAGCTAATCAGTGCAGATCTAGGGTTCACTCAGTTAAGTCAGGACAAAGATGTAACAAGTGTAGTCAATCCGGACATTATTCTTTATACATGCAGATATGTTACTCCTGAAAAGTGTGAGAATGAAAAGAAGGTTGCAGAATCAGATGAATCTAAGAAGAAGACCATCATGGTTTGGAAGAAAAAGGAAATAAGTGTGGGGAGCTCTTATGTGGTATCAGATCTCGGTACAAGCTCTTCCACAATTTGAGGCAACTACCTTGGCTCGGGGGGATTTTTGTAATGCATGTCCTATCAGTTCCCCCTCTTTGAAGTAATATTGATGTGTTTTTAGTATGACTAAGTTTCATCTGATTGGTGATGTATGATGAAGCTTAATCCAACGGATTCAAAAGTGAAGTACAATTGTTGGCATCATCAATGTACATTTTTTTGGCGAAAAAATCATCATGAGAAATTAAGGATAAAATATGGAGTTTCAAATCATTTCTCATAGTTTGCAAAGAAGAAGAAGAAGAGGTTTTCGTTGAACGATAAAAGGATTGAAGAAGCTAAGTGCAAAGATGGAATCCATTTTGGTTGATAGTGAATCTAGTGGTGGTATTTCGTTGAAGCTGAAGGGAGTAGAGTTGGATGAATTTGATCATTGGAAGATGAAGGAAATGGAAGTAGGGTTGAAGATTGATGAATTACAGAATGTAAGTTCCTTGGGTATGGATCTATGGAGAGAATTCCCCTGGTTTTCCGAAAAAGATTCTATCTCATTCCTATTGAGTTTATTCAAGGATGGCAACATCGTTTTGGATAGACCCTATCTGATCACTAAGAAAACAATTAAAGCTATTACTGGATTGTGCAGAGTCGGTGACCTCCGAGGGAAGAAAATAGTGAAATACCAAGATGTGGAGGAACTTATTGGTATCGACAAAGACCCTCGAGCTCTATTGATAAATACCATTGTTGATCCTTTAGTAAAGTTTTTTGCTTACGATATCTTAGATAAAATCTATTTTCAAAATCGTGAAGAATCTACATCTGCTATTGATGTGTATCTTGCATATAAGATGATGAAGTAAAATCAACAGTTTGAGTTGTGTATCCTGATAATGGAAAACATAATTGAGAATGTCAGAATTTCTTTGGTTGAGAGTTATCCCTTCTGGTTTGGGTCTCTTCTCATGTGTTTAGTATTCTACTTTTTGAATTCGTTACCATCAAAGGAGAATGTTAAGTGGAAGTCTGACATCCCTGTCAAAAAGCAAGATTACAGATATTTGGAATGTATGGAAGATAAAGTAAATGTATGCAAATTTTATTTACCATCCTTGTAGATGGATCTGTGCTCTGGTGTGATAGTGTCCAGTGCCATGCCTATCAGTCAGTTTAAGGAGGGTTCCTCCTCTGGTAAGAAGGAGTTAGAGGTTATTATTGGTGCTTCCTCCTTCGATAAGAATGAATTAGAGGTTGTCATTGGCGGTTCCCCTCTAAAACCTAAAAGGAGTAAAATTAATAGAAAAGATGTCATCACTATCTCAAAAGAGAAGGAGAAGGAAGAAAAGTCTCTTCCTGATACATATGAAGTTCGTTCCATATTGGATGAAGGTGATATGAAAAATATTGGTGAAATGTGGAATGCCTGCTCCGATCAGTAGGCCTAGAATTGAAGATGCCTTGGGTGATTATTTTCTCATAAAGGGTATTACTATTTTATTTTTTTGACTCATTACCAAATGATCTAGTAGAATTTGTTGAATAAAGGTTATTGTAGGAAGGATCTGAAGGATGTAAAATCTAAACTATGATTGAAAGGTGTGTCATAGCCAAACAAAAGTTATCCAAACATATTGGTGAGACAAGAAAATGCATTAAGGAGATGTTTGACATCTACAAATACTATCTCCAATGGCCTGCTGTTGTTGATAATTTTAGAAGCAGAATTGAAGCTATTGAATATAAATTGACTGATATTGGGAAGTTCTTGAACTTCTTCAAAGATAAAGATGAAAACAAAGAATAAGATTTTGTGAGTTGCAAGCTAAGTTATTTTCTACTCAGAGACAGAGGGAAGATTTGGTTAAAAAAATTTGGTTGGTCAAAAAAATTGTTGAGGTCCGGTTGGATCATCTCTCTAGGATACTTTCTGGTGTAGAGGATTGTGAATAACAGTGCCTGTCTCTAGACTGGTCATCTTCATTTGGGTTTTTGGTTCTACAAGACAATATGTGTGCCAAAATGATTTTTGTAGTGCAAACTTGGAAGAGGATTCTTCCAATTGTGAGAGAAAGGTACAAGAAAAATCTTCGTGTGAAAAGTGTTATTTTTACTTGATTTCTTAAATGTTCTTATTTTTTCCCTTTGTCTTTGATGGAAAAAAGGGGGCAAAAATGAAGAGAAAAAAAAAAAGAGGAATTGAATTGCTTGACAAAGGGGGAGAGCTTGGAGTTTTGTAGCTTGAAGTTTTTGTAGTTTTTGTAGTTTTTGTGTTTTTGAGTTTTTGTTGTTTTTCCATCAATGCCAAAGGGGGATATTGTTGAGAAGTTATTGACTTGGAATTGTTTTCATTGATGTCAAAACCTAGGATCTAGAAGGTTGTGCTCTGGATGATATACACAAATGATCTATCCTATCATATGCTATGATGTTGTGTAGTGTGTATGTTATCCTTGATCCAGATATGGTAGTACTTCTTTTTGGGACATCTATGGAAGACAGTCAATACAGAATAATGAAGACTAATCTTTTGATATTGGTTGTTGTGCCTAAAACTTATTATGGGTATCCTTTCTATCTGAAAATTCATGTAGCATGTTACAATTTTTGGTATGTCTAATTGCATCCCTCTGATTGGTATTAAAATTGATGATGATCAAGATTTGGTCTTGGTTGTGGCGTTCCTATCAATTGATTTTGATCAAGATTTGGTCTTGGTTATCATGTTCCTATTGGCTCTGGAACATATCTCATGTAATTCAAAGATCTCTATCTTTTGGTGTTTATGCTATGTGATGAACTCATCTTATGCATGACCTGTTTATGGGTCCCGTGGTAACGTGGTAAGAAGATATTTATGTGTGACCTATCCTTTGGGTTCAGTGCCAGCGTGTTAAGCCTTATTGAATATTTCAAGGGTGTTCTTCAAGCCAACATGTTTTTCTAGGCCGACTCATTTTGTTCTTCGGGTATATATATGTGTAGAACATCTTTTTGGTACCGAACAAGAAGTGTGGAGTGTACAAATAGAGAAAAGGGTGTGAAGGATTATGTGACAAGAAACAGAGAAGGGAGAGGAATACAAGTGTTAGGAAGAAGTAATCTATATTGAAGAATTTGTGGAAGGAAGGTGGGAAAAATATTTTTGACTAGATATGATGAAGACAGATATTGTGCTTTTAACTAGAACTAACTTTATGCATATGTAGATGCAGCTTCCTCAGTTCATGTTTTTTCTATTTTGTAATCAGATGTTTTTGTATTAATCAGGAAGTGAGCCCACCAATAGGGAGCCTTACCTACACTGATAATTTTGGTAGTGAGCCCTTGTAAAAATCACCTTAATCAATGTCATCTTAACTGATGCTTTATAATTGATAATTAGCATTCTCCGTGGTTTTTCCCATCTTGGGTTTCCACATAAATTATGGTGTTCATTTTGCATGGTGTTGTTAAGTGCTTTCATGTTCATATATGTTTTGATTATCTGATTAATTTAGGATTTCTCTAGATTAAGTAAATTAAGAGAAAAGTGTTTTGTGATAATTGATTCAACCCCGCTCTTAGTTATCTGGATTGTTCAACAAGATCAACAAGAGCTTAGTAGAGAAGACCTTGTGGGGGCTTCTTCCTTTTCCCTTTTTGCAGGAAGCTCAGAAGATCCTCTCCTTTATATTCCACCACTGTAGGCTCGTCCTCCTTCCCCTTATGATGATCTAGAGTGGGAAGTAGACAACCTACTGGTCGATGAGTGTTAGGAGGAGGCCCCTTCTTTATGTTTAGATTAGATGTGTGTGTGTTTTGATGTGTTCCCTCATGATCATGCTATGTGTTTCTGGATGACCCTTGTCATCCTTGTTGGTGTTTGGGCACATGAGTGATTTTTTGTGTTGTGGACCTTCTTCTATTTGTATCATCATTCTTCCATGTTTGTGATTGAATTTCGACAAAATTGGGGATGATGCAAAGCATTGGGGGCATTTAGGCTCCCCTTCCATGTTGACCCAATTTTATTTTTACTTTGTATTCTCATGCATTCTTCACATGGTCTGATGTAGTAGGGTGTTGATGATAGTTCATTTATATACTACTATTATACTTATATATATATGAGCAACTCTAACTCTGAAATATCATATCACCCCTATGTTTCTTATTTTTTATCTTGCTCTTTCATTTCACTCTTTTCTTATCCTTCTCTCTTCTTTGCTTGAGTTGTCCCTTTCATGCATGACAATGCCATTTCTATGACACTTCAATTTTTAGAAAATATATTTGTTGCCAACAAATCTTTTCTTAAGAATCTTTGCAAACCTTTTTAAATAATCGCATTCTTGACTTGGACCCCTAATGGAACGTGTTTCCTTCATCATGGGTTCGTAAAAAAAGAACTTGAGAACTTTCCTCCCAGGTGGAAGAAACTTTTACCTTTCCCTCGGAAGGGGGCACTTTCTTCCTTTCAAATTCCTTGATGAAGTGAACATCTTTCGAAAGGATTCCTTGATGATGAATCAATTTGAGAAAGAACATATTTCTTCCACTTTCAAACAATGCATCTCTTGAGTGGACCCCCTCTTCACGTCGGGTTCCCAAGGGACCCCTTTGAAAGCTTTATAATTTTTTGACGGTTTGTGTGACTATCCGCTTGACTACCTGCATGGCTGCATTGTTCTCAACATGTTTTATCTTCGGGTAAACATGTTGCTTTGTAGGTGTGCCTATAAAGCCTCTTTCCAATATGACTCTATGGAGTCTCTTTGCTTTGGGTTTCCTCCATGTGAGAGATCTTGGGGAATGCCTCATTGCAGGTTTGCGAGTCTATAAGGCACTCTTTCTTTTTGGTTTCCTCCATGTGAGAGATCTTGAGGGATGCCTTCTTGTAGGTCTGTGGGCCTATAAGGTGCCTTCATATGGGTTTCCTTCATGTGAGAGATCTTGAAGGATACCTTCATGTAGGTCTGGGGGTCTATAAGGTGCATACTTCACGAGGCTTCCTCAATGTGAGAGATCTTGGGGTTTGCCTCCTTGCAAGTCTATGGGCCTTTGAGATGCTTACTTTTTTGGGTTTCCTTCACGTGAGAGATCTTGAGGGATACCTTCTTGCAGGTATGCGAGCCTGTAAGGCACTTTCCTCTTGTGGGATTTGTCCATCATTGGTCTAAGGGCCTTCGGTGTACCCTGTGTAGCTTCATAGTGGGTGAAGCCACAATAGTGGTTTACAATTTGATGGAGGAAGGAAAACTGAAAAAAAAAATGACCCCATGGAAAAAAATTGGTTTTAGGGGTTTGAACGAACCCAAAAGTGGTTCGCCTGAACTAGGGTTTGAGTGAACCCATTAATTATTGGGCCCACATTTCCTACCCAAAAAGCAAAAGGAAATGCAAATTGAATGGTGATTCGCTCGAACTAGGGTTCGAGCGAACCCCCCTTATCCCTCATTCTCCCCCTAAAACACAAAAAATATCTTTTTTTTTCACTTCGGAGCTTGATTTGAACATGAAAATGGCAGAGACTTCACAAAACCAGCTGGATTCAAGTAGTCCTCAGAACAAGCTATCCAACGAATATAATTTTAATATGTTTTATTTTTATTATGTATTTATTTTTTTAGTTTTAGTAAACATAGGTTTTTCACCGAAAATGAAGGTCTTTATTCTACACATGTGGAAAAATAGCAGATTATCAACAAAAAAAATTGAAAAATATAAGTGCACCAAATATTGAAGTCCTTGATCCAACAAAAAGAAAATAAGTTTCGATATATACAAAAAACGTTACACGTTATACGATCGCGCTATGTTTGAATTGTAATTGGTTTGACTTTGAAACTTGATTAAAGAAAAAATATTCAATAAAAATATATCTAACCAAGTGGAAGCACTAGATATCAGAGTTACAAATCTAAATTTGAAAGACTTAGAATTTTATCCTTCATGGAAAAAAAATTATGTGTTAAATGGTGTGCGCCACTTTTTAAAAATGTTGTTTTCTAGAAAAAACTAGTTTTCGAGGGAGATGGAAAAAAAAGTGCAATCTGATTCCAAAAATTTTGAAAAAAATATTTTTAGAATCTATAGAAAAAATGTGATGAAACTCTAGTTTGCATCATCTTCAAATTCCTCACCATTTAGCCGCTATAGGTGCCCGAAAGTGAAGGTTTAGTTAAAAAAAATTATTTTAGTGTCCAGTTTGGCCAAAAATTATAAACCACTATTGTGGGATCACCCTTAGGAGCGAATTTGCACCCCTCACATAAATTCCCCTTTTACACATCCTCACCTTAGAAAACCAAATCTGAAGACAAAATTCCACATCGGCAAGTTGCCTTCCTTCCACTTGACATCTATCCTTTGTGTTGGTAGAAGAATATTTTTCAGGGATGTGTATGTGACACGTAGACGTTTGCATGATGCACTTACATCCCTAATGGATTCCTACGTTTGAAGTTGGCATAGGTGTTAGACTTTCAATTGGGATCGATTTATAATGTCCCTCTTCGATCAACCGACCCCAAAAATGGTAGATTCTTCCCTCTTCTCCTTCAAATTCATCTCTTCTTCATTCAACTCATCTCTTTTTGCAATCTCTAAGCATTAAGTCCATCCTTCTTTCACATTCTCAAGCATTTCCAGCATTCTCTTAACTCTCAAGTAGCATTTCAAAACTCCATTACACCAACAACACTCCATCAACTCCGCAAAGCAAGTGTGAAGCAAGCCATTACAACACAAGCTTGAGGTCTTGTGAGACCTCCCTTCATCAGAGGCAAGGTTTTGGTGACTGTTTCAAGCCTTCTTTCTCCTCCATTAGCTAGTGAAATCTTGGTGGAGGTAGTAACATTTCGCTCCTCTCCTTTCTGGTTTGGTTGAGTAGCTTTCTACTATTTTGTAGTGTTATTTTCATTCCTTCTTTCTTTACTTCCTTATTGCATATTTCTCTCTCGTTGCTATCTGGCTATCCGCTAAGGTGGAAACACCAAAATGGGGGTCTGAATGAGGTAGACCCCTATATAGCCCCAACAATTTTCCCCTCTTTCTTATGTGCAGGCGGACATTCTTTTAGAGCTAGCTGGCGAACTGGCACCTTGGTGAGATAATCTTCATTATTTTATCTCTCATATATTTCTTTTATCACCTTTGCTTGTATTTATCATATTTCATAGTTCTGTTTTGTTTATTTTGGAGTAATTAGCTAGGTCATCAGCTCATTTTCTAGCAGTTCATATTGCATTTTTTGTCCTTTGGTCGTATGGACGCCAGTGCACTTGTGAGATGCCAGTGCATCGCGTTGTCGTCCCAGAACCGTGCTTACGTCCTCAGATAGAGAGTTGTTTGAGGTGCAATATCAAATCTGAAACCCAGATCTCCTAGCCCATAATTAAATTTTTAGTCTGAAGAGTGGTAGAAGGACCTTATAGTCCTCATCATTCTCATCCCTTATTATGTAGCATCCCTTTAGAGTGAGTTAAGTTAGAGCATCCTACCACTCTCGGCTCTCTGTGACATGGGGCCTTGATGTGGTCGGTACCCCTCTCTTAAAATTATATGATCCACATTTTTGGGTCAAGCATGGACGAGTACATTCAACTATTTGCATGGCTAATAACATTCATAACCTAGGCACCATGATGCATTTATGAAGGGAGCGCTCTACTACTAAGCTAATAGCCTAGTAGGAGGGAAGCCTTATCAAAGAAAATATAAATCCTCTTGATCACTTTCCTTTTTATGTCTTCCCTTCTTTCATTGTTAATTTGAAATCAATATTACTTCAATATAGATTTTTTTTAAATCATGAAATATATTAAAAACTAAATAATAGACAAGTTTCTATTAGTAAAAATAAATGAAATAGTTAAACTTAAATAATGTTTTTACTAAGTATAACATTTTTACTGCTTAAAAAGAGAAATTGAGAAATTATTGAAATGATCTCTATTTCAAATGAAATATTAAATTTTTCAATAAACTAACACAAACACAATAAAGTGAAACTATCTTCTTGTCTTGACCTGGGATAATGAGCTCACTTATAAACTTCACTTTTACTTATGTTATTGTTAAGTTATAAACTTCACTACTGATAAACAACAAAAGACTCAATCTCTTGCAAATGCATCCTTGTGTCACTATGTTTCACAATTGTAATAGTGTATGAGCTTGACAATCATTATTTCTCCCTGAAAAGGAAGTAATTCAGTTGTGCCTCCCACTATGGATACCTTGTTACAAATTCTCTCTAGTTTTTGAGAAAACATGAACCCACATAATCATATATAATATTGCAAGACAGATTAGTTGTAAAGAAAAAAGAAGAGATAAAATAGATTAATTGAATCACATTCAACTAGACATGGATTTATGTGGTAAAACCCTATCAATGTGTCGAGGAAACATCCATGGGGTAAAGTACCAATATATTTATTTCTTAGATAGAAAAAAATAAAATCTTCACATAGTTTCTATTACAAATTGATTTTCCTTTCAAGGCTACAAAGATATATATTATCTTTCACATAATGACCATCATTAATCTTAGAAAAAAGTAGATTTTACTCTTATGGAAACAATAAATTTTTTAAAGAAATATTTTTTCTTTATATTGTTGTTACAATACAATTTACCTGGTAACTTGCATATGCCCATTCATCACATTTTTACAAGCCAAGAGAAGTCAAACTCCACCTCAATTTTTTTAATAGTATTGGATTTGTAAACATGTTTGCAAAATTTGCTTGTGTATGCACTTTCTCAAGAGCTACTAATCCATAATATGCTTGGTTCTATTGTGATAAGTTGCAACTTTAGCCAAATGGATAACACTTTGACTATTATAAAATGCATTTACCTTGTTCTCCACTTTTCTAAACTCACCCAATAGGCCCTTTAATCAAATTGTCTCTTTGCATGTTGTGAGATAACCATATACCCTGCCTTAGTATAAGATAAAACAATTTTTACTTGAAGCTTTGACATCTAACAAATAGGTCCTCCTGCAAGAGTAAAGATAACTTGAAGTAGATCTCCTTTTCTTCAAATCACCTTCAAAATTTGAATCAACATAACTACAAGTTGAATCATTGCAACCATTGTAGGTGATACAATAATCACTTGTGCCTCCAAGATATCAAAGTACCCATTTCACTATTGCCTAATGATCTCAACTTAAATTTTCCATATATCTCTTAACAATGCTCTTATACATATATCATCACATACATTAAAATTCCTACTACATTAGCATATGGTACACATGACATATAATCCTTTTCTTCTTTATTACTAGAACATAAGCTTGAAGAAAGCTTAAAATGGGAAGCTAAAAGGATATTTATTAATCTCACATTCTTCTTACTGAATCTTATGAGGATCTTCTACACATACTTCTGTGGTGATAAAAAAAATCTTACCATGTTCCATGTCTCTATGTATATCCATGCCCAAAATTTGTTTTGTTCCTCCTAGATCCTTCATATCAAATGTCCTAGTCATTTGAGTCTTTAAGCTACTGATCTCAACCATGTTTTTCCTTACTACAAGCATATTGTCAACATATAACACCAAGATAATGAATAAACCAATTTTTAAACTTTTGAGATAAATATAATGGTCATACTCACTGGACTTGTAAAAGTTTAGCTTACCATGAAGGAAACAAAATTATTGTACCATTTCTTGGGTGATTGCTTTAGGTTATATAATGAATTCTTGAGTTTGCAAAGAAAAATATTTTGTGATCCTAAACAAAACCTTATGGTTTTTCCACATGTATCTTCTCATCCAAATCTCCATATAAAAATGTTGTTTTAACATCTAGTTGCCCTAACTCAAGACCAAGGAAACTAGTGCTAAAATTACCTGAACAAAATCAAGATTAAAAACTTGTGAAAAAAAATTATCAACACCCTTCTTTAATTTCCAGACCCAGTTGCAACCAACAACTTTCTTGTCCTTCGAGAGTTCTATCAGGTCCCATTTTTATTCTTCTCTAAGGCACCCATTTCTTCTTTTATTTCTATTTTCTATTTCTTTCAATATCATCCACCACTTTTGGATAACAAGTAGGTTCCTCATCATTAGAAAAAGAAGTAATAGATAAACTATAATCACCATATCTCTTAGGAGAATTTTTTACTCATGTAGATCTCCTTAGAGTTGGTTGTGCTATTTCCACATTTTCTTATATATTTTTTGTGTCTTCTTCATCTTTAGAAGCTTCTTCCCACTCTCTATTTTCTATAGGTGGATGAATTTCCAATTGAATTTGTTGATATTATGGTACTTGTTTATATTTTAATTAAACTTTTTCTATGTATAATTTTATGAGAAGAGTTTTATTAAATATATCTCTATTAATGATGATTTTGTAGGCAATAAGATCCCATAATTTTTTTCCCTTAACTCCATCACCATAACCAAAAAAATATACTTCTTTGATTTGGGGTCCAACTTGGAATGTTGATCTTTATAAATTTGAGCATATGCATCACAACCATTTTCTTTTAGATTTGAGTAATCACAAGAATGATTTGTTTATACTTCGTCAGGAACCTTATAGTCTATTGTAACTAATGGTGATCAATTTACCAAATAGCAAGTTGTAGTGACTACTTCCACTCATAACTCTTGCTACACCTTGACATTATTGAGCATGCTTCTTGATTTCTATAAAAAAGTCATCTTCATGCATTCAACAACACCACTTTGTTGAGTGTAAATTGTGGTTTTATGCCTTTCAATGATAACTTCCTTACAATAGTTTTAAATTCCAAATATGTTAACGCATCCTCATTATTTGTTCTTAAATGTTTGATTGACTTGCTAGTGCTCTTTTCAACCAAGACTCTGAATTGCTAAAAAAATACTACACATCAACTTTTCTTTTAAGAATATATACCCAAACCTTTCTAAAGTATTCATCTATAAATGTCACAAAGTATGAAGATCTCCAAAATAACTATAAAGGATGCCCCCCAAACATCCGAATGAATATATAGTCTAGAATACCCTTGTATGATTATGTATTTTAAACTTCTATCTACATTGATTCCCAAAGACATAATACTTGTAGAAATTTTAATTTAGAGATTTTAAATTTGGAAGTAACTTATGGTTTATCAATACCGTTAGCCCTTTCTTTCTCATATGGCTTAGTTGTTGATTCCATAAATGAGTATGTATTTAGTTCCTTACATACCACTAGAATGCTTCACTTATCTCAATACTCCCTTCTAGATTGTAAAGGTTTCCAATCTATGTAGCCTTCATGATCACCAAAATACCCTTGGACACCCTTAATACTCCACCTTGACTTGTAAATTTGTAACCTCTAGAATATAAATTCTTTTAAATTTTTGGTATATGTCTTACCTCTATCAATTTCCTTACAATACCATCAATTATTTTAATCTTAATACTCCCAATCCCATAGTCTTACAAGAAACATTGTTTCCCATAAGAACAACACTGTTGTCAATAGTTTGGTAAGAAGAAAACTGACTCCTATGTGGACACATCTAATGCGAAGAAAAAAAATCTAATATCCATTCCTCACGATATTGCAAACTATTACAAATAGATATTACTTCATCAACTATACCTAGACCTGTCTCAATTGGATTAGCTTCCTTTGTGGACCCATCATTGGCCTCTTTTTTCTTCCAACAATCTTTCTTGAGATGCCCTAATTTATTATAGTACCAAAATTTTCCTTACTCTTTCTACGTTTTGACTTAGATTTGGATTTAGCTCTTGATTTCCCTTGCACCTCCTTAGACAAAAAGACTCCCACAACAAAATCAAAATCAAGAGTCTATTTTGTGCTAAAGTTAATAAAAGTGACTAAGTGTTTCTATGATTTAGTCAATGAATATAATAATTGATTTCCTTGTCTTCCTCTTTGATTCTTACACCCATAATAGTTAATTGGAACATAAGAGTACTAAAAAAACTTAAATGATCAACAATTTTGGTACATTCCTTCATTTTCAAACTATATAACAACCTCTTCAAGTAGATTTAGTTTTTCAAGGATTTTTTCATTTAAAGACTCCATTCCACTCCATATTCCCGCTATTGTTAACTCTCCAACAATATTGAAAAGAAATTTGTTTTCTAAACAAAACCATATTATGCTAAGAGCTCTTGTATTCTAATCTTACTAATCTTTATTAGTCATATTGACAAGTTAGTTTGACTTACCTACCAATTCCTTGTGTAGTCCTTTTTGCACCAATAAATCACACATCTTAAGTTTTCATTGCTCAAATTTGTTCTTCCCATGAACTTGTCCACTTGAACCTTGCATTCAAAACCTTCTCCATTTGATGTTGCAAAAATAAACACCAAGTCCTAATATGGTAGTTGCAAAAATAAAGGCTTTGATACCACTTGTTGAGAAAATGTGAGCCCATAAAATTATTTATTGTAGCACAAATTAGTTGTGAAGAAAAAAGAAGAGATCAATTAGAATTATTGGATTACATTAAAAAGGAATTCGTATAGTGTTAGTTCTTGGTAAGGTTCCTCATTTTGCATAAAATTAAGTCACATGCTCCATTACTTTCAACAAGCTCTTGTTGATTCCTTTAAATTTCATTCTTGTTAACATACTTCTCATGTATTATATTTAATACATTAGCAACAACATTATGTCAATGCACACATCACTTAGTATCCATTATTTATGGCTAGTATTATTAGGGCTAGTCCAATTCACTCCCCTATCTTTCATGTTGAAGTGTCAATGATGACCCAACAAATTCCTTTTGCCTCTATTGTATTGAAGCTTGGTAGTTTCCACCCCTTGTCCAAGGTTTAACATTGGGATTTGACAATTGACTTGAAAATCCACCTATAGACACTTGATGACCAATAATTCTAGATTTATGCAAGTATATATCACAATGGATCTTTCAAAAGAGAAGTTTTGGATATTCCTAGAGAACGAAGATAAATATTGGCATCCTTGAGGCTAAGTATGGTCACACTTGGGAAGAGGGGCACCCTAGGGTTGATATATATTCTAAGAGCTTTGCAAGTGTTCTAGGATGATCTTAAGGAGGGGGCAAGTAACAGATCTAATAAGGCACAGAGCAAAGGTGATATGGATGAACAGGAAGCAGCAAAGTATTGGTGACCCTAAAGAATGCAAAAAAGGATAAAGTATGTAGGTGTGGTAACAGAATAGGATAACCTCTACAGTTTGGGGCAATGCTGATAGACACTTTTGAGATTACATGTTTTTTGTTTTGTAATTACATGGATGTATATTTGTAATAGGAAATTTTTTTAAGTTCTATAGTAACTTTGTATAGAATGATACATGTTTAAGATATTGTAATAAGGGCTAGTAATGCCCACTAACAAGGTTGTTGATATGATGTAACAAGGGATAGACTATGGATATGATATAACACCCAAACTATAATCTATATATGTTGTTTCCAATATATTTAATACAAAAAAAATCAACCATTTTGTCCCACAAAACTCAAATTAATGTGTCATATAATGTCAAATTTGCATTAAGTATTAACATTTACAAAACAATTAATAAATTTATTTTAAGAATAAATGTCTAATAGTATATTATATAATATAAATTGTTAAATATTTTGTATCCATTATGCTAGAATATCCCACTAAGTTAAAATTAATAATTATTAACATAATTATGTCAAAATTTGTATTAATATATTAAATCTATTTAAATGAAAAAAATGAAAAAAAATGATAATTAAAGTACTATAATTAAAAAAACTTTTACAATTAATTTTATTCACATTATGTCAAGTTTGTATTAATATAGTAAATCTATTTAAATTAAAAAAAATGAAAAAAAATGATAATTAAAATACTATAATTAAAAAAAACTTGTACAATTAATTGTATTCACATTAACAAAACTTATATTTAAATTATTTAAAATCTAAAATATTATAAAAAGATGAGCAAACTAAAAATAATAAAATCATAATAATTTAACTAGGAGAAGCATTAATCATTTTTATTATTTAGTAGCAAAAAAGTTTCAAATAATTGACACCTACTAGGGGAGAGGATCGTGTAGTTGAGCACCCTAACTTCACACTTCTCAAAATTCTACATAAAAGTTTTAAATCACTCCCAGTTTTTTTACAGCAGCTTACTTGGCAAGTCCCTTGCTTATAACTAAGGTTTCAAGGCCACATCATCAAATATGATGCCAAATCAACATGCTTTCTGTCAAAGTTTCCAAAAAGGCCCAAAAAGAAAGTGAGACCAATACTTGTGCATCTACATCATGTTTTATTGGTGTGCTGATGTAGCATCACATGATTTGTTGCTTTTTAGATCTAAGGAATAAATTTCATTTAATTATAGATAGCCATCATCAACACTAACTTTAAAGTCGCAGCTATTGATCCAATATTGTTAAAAATATTAGACATTATATAAATAAATACTATTACAACTATTGGAACATGTTCAGATACTTGAACTTTTCTCCTAACATATATACACTTTTGTGTCTTTAAAATATGCTAAGTCACAATTATATTTTTATGGTTCAATATTGTTTAGTGTACCTGAATGTACCTATAATAAGGAGACTCAGTATTGGTTAGTGTACCAAGGTACAGATGGCTTAACCACAAGATGCATTAGCATCAGTCTCTAAATCTCAGACAAATATAAACCCTCTCCATAAACGCAAACAAGTTGAAGCATTCACCTCTTTTGTGATCATTTTGCCGACAAATGCTGGTTGCAAGTCAAGACTCCTTTACAATATCGTAACAGTACCTCAATCATGACAAAGGAGGCTTTCGGCTTATCTTTCATTTCTCAACATTTTCATGGAGTAAACTACTGTTCAAAGTCAAGCATGACTTTATTTTGACCAGTCTGAATGAATGGATGTGAGCGCCCTAACTGGAAAATGTCCAATAACAAATATATGAGCACCAGTTGGTATACCAACATGGGTTTAATTTACACGGATTTAATTTACATGGATTTAAGGGGCGCATGCTTTACTTGGTTGCCACTGGAGATAGAAATTGCCAACTTATCTTCATAACAAACAAACAATACGAAGAGTACAAGTGAATAAACAAAAGTCAAGAAATTGAAATAGATAAATACAGATTGTAACAACAAATTCCTTATGGATTTATAAACGTTTTAAGATATTAGTATTGCATACCGACCTACCCAACAAAAGCGAAAGGACCTCACAGCTGATTTAATCTTTGTATCTATATATACACACAGAGAGAAATAGGTTTTCACATCTCAGGTCAGAAACAATTTGGCAAATACTTATTTGGCCTATTTAAGTTCAGATCAGACTCTGAAGGCAGTACTGTATGATTCTTGCAATGCAGACTTTTTATGGCCGACTCCTGTTGCCACTTTTGGCATTGTGTTTCACTGTTCAAATTGTTTTGGGGAAACATACCGTGATTACACGGCACTACAATTTCAACGTGGGTTATATGTTTCTATGAAATGAATTGAATGTTTTATTGTACACGAAAGCGTTCATTTATTTTATTCTATTTTTTGCTCTAAATATCTACAGATCCAAATGAAGAATGTGACTCGTCTGTGTACTACGAAAGCTCTCGTTACTGTCAACGGGCAATATCCAGGGCCTCCAATAGTTGCTCGAGAAGGAGATCGCGTGGTTATCAAAGTAACAAATTTTGTTAAAAACAATATCAGCATACATTGGTATCTCTTCTGCTCCTGCAACTCAGTTATTTACATAATAAATATAATATTATATTTGCTGATGCTCATCTCTTTCTCATGTATTCCTTTAGCGGATGCACCTAATGAATTCCTATGAATTGCTCAGGCATGGAATTCGGCAGCTTAGATCTGGGTGGGCGGATGGTCCCGCTTATGTCACTCAGTGTCCAATTCAAACCGGGCAAAGTTACGTGTACAACTTTATTATCAAAAGGCAGAGAGGAACACTGTGGTGGCATGCCCACATCTCTTGGTTGCGAGCAACCGTCCATGGTCCCATTATCATCTATCCCAAAAAGAATGCTTCTTACCCATTCCCTCAGCCATATCAGGAAGTGCCTATTGTTTTTGGTACGTCTTTCAGCACTCACTGATAATGTCTTACCGTTGTGCGCTAGTCTTAAATTTAAAATGAAAATACTGTTGTTGCGTTGCGAATTGCAGGGGAGTGGTGGAATGCAGACACTGAGGCTGTTATCAATCAATCAATGCAAACCGGGGCGCAAGCTAATGTGTCAGATGCGTATACCATGAATGGACTCCCTGGACTTATGTATAACTGCTCTGCCAACGGTGAGGATGGATAAATAAAATGAATAAATCATAAACAGAGTACTGGTCTTTATTTTCTCGGTTTCTTAAATGTAACAAAAGTCTCCTGTGTCATGCAGATACATTCAGGCTCAAAGTGATCCCTGGGAAAACTTACCTACTTCGTCTAGTCAATGCTGCGCTTAATGGTGAATTGTTTTTCGGTATCGCCAACCATACATTGACTGTGGTAGAAGCGGACGCTGTGTATGTTAAGCCTTTTCAAGCCAATGTTGTTCTTATCACACCTGGCCAGACTACCAACGTCCTCTTGACAGCTAAATCTCAGCCACCCAATGCCACATTCCTCATGTATGCAAGCCCTTTCGCTACGGGAACAGCAGCTTTTGATAACTCAACCAGTGCTGGAATTTTGGAGTATGTTTCCAACGGGACAGCAGTTAATTCGTCCTCATCCTCTCTTCCTATGATGAAACCAGTGCTTCCAGCCCCGAATGATACCTCCTTTGCTGCCAATTTTAGCCAAAAGATGAGAAGCTTGGGCAATCCGAAATTTCCAGCAGCAGCTGTTCCTCAGAAGGTGGATAGACAGTTCCTATTCACAGTGGGGTTGGGGTTGAATCCGTGTCCCCAAGGACAAACATGTCAAGGACCCAATAACACCAAATTTACAGCTTCCATTAACAACATATCCTTCACTCTTCCTACCACTGCTCTTCTTCAAGCATACTACTTTGGCCAGTCCAATGGAGTTTACAATACCACTTTCCCTGACAATCCGCCATTTCCTTTCAACTACACGGGCATGCCTCCTAACAACACACAACCCCTCAACGATACCAGAGTCGAAGTGGTTCCCTTCAATACTAGCATACAACTAGTTCTGCAGGACACCAGCATTGTGACCTTCGAGAGCCATCCTCTGCATTTGCACGGCTTCAACTTCTTCGTAGTGGGTCAAGGTGTGGGAAACTACAATTCAAGCACTGACCCCTCTAACTTTAATCTGGTGGATCCTCCCGAGAGAAACACAATTGGAGTTCCCAGTGGAGGTTGGGTGGCTCTCCGATTCCTAGCTGATAATCCAGGTATTACTATCATCGCTTAATGCTAGCTTCAATCGCTCATTTAGTTTAATAATATTGTTCTTGTTTCACATGAATATTATCCAACCGAATGTATGTAATTGCAGGAGTATGGTTTATGCATTGTCATCTCGAGCTGCATACCAGCTGGGGATTGAAGATGGCATGGATCGTTTTAAATGGAAATGGAGGCAGATCTCAATCTCTTCTTCCTCCGCCCAAAGATCTTCCCTCCTGTTGATCGCTTAACCTATTCCTTCAAACTCACCATGCACCTTATTTTTCTAATTTTCACTGCTACCGATTTTGTGCCGGTTCAACCTAGCATCCGAAGAAGAAAGTGAATATGCCTGTCTGTGTTCTCTAATATACAAGTAAGAAGAATGTGTGTTGATTACTCTAACATGCAATATAAGAGGTACATCCTATAATAAGGGTAAACTTTTGTATTGTTTCAAAATTTAAAAAAATAAAAATTAATTGGTTTTTGTCCCTATTTGAAGTTTAAACTCTCTTCTTTTGCGGTGTACTTATTTATTATTTTGTATAGACGTGTGTATTGAGATTGGTTTTTTTTTTTAAATAGCCAGGTTATTTTGGAATATCTCATAAGTGGTCAGGACATAATTATGATGAATGTACATAAATGGACTTCATAAAAATAAAATAAAAAATTTAAATCTTTATTGCACTTATTTTAGATTAATATAAAATAGAAATTTAAATGCATACATCTTTGAAATGTACTAAAAGGGTTGTTGTCACACCCATTCAAAACTACTATTTATAAATAATTAATAATCTAATAAATAAATAGTTAAGAATGTGTGGAATCAATTTTTTTCCTTTTTGTTTAGGGATGTAAACGGATGTAGGAATCCCAAAGATCTATGATGAGAGATATTATGTTATTTATTTGACCATTTTCCTAAGGGAGTTGGATAATGCAAGGAATATCTAGGAACTCAATTATAATATATATATAGTTGTGTGCATGGCTTCATCCCATCGAAATATAGGTATATATGTCAAATATATTATGGATATAACTATTAGAATGATTATTCAATTTTCATTTCAGCTACACAATTTTATTGGGGAGAACAAGGGTTAGTTAATTCTCTTAATATCCCATATAAAGCACAAAAATTATAAAATTATATATATATATCCATTATTAGTCCCATTATTTTTTACTTTATGATTGTTCTAATTTTTAAGTATGGATTTAAATTCTTTAAATTTAGAAAGACAATCATTTTATTTTTGAATATAATACCACCAATCATTTCTAGAATAATCATTGATAATTGTAAGAGCATAGATAGACCTATTCAAAAAATGAACTTGAAAAGTTTTTAGTAAATCATTATGAAATAATTCAAAGGGTTTACATGAAATTTGATTATGAATTTTGTTGAAAAGTGGAGTATTTTTTTAAGCTAGGAGGCAATCTTTATAGGTTTTCATTTTTTTTCAAGTTCAAGTAATCCACTAACTAAACTATGATGAGACATTACATTTAAACTTTTTATATGTATGTGTCCTAATCTTTCATGCCAAAAATATGTTTCAGTTAAAAGCAAGTTTCTTTTGAAAAGTTATTAAAGATAAACACACCATTTTTTAATACCTTTGGCAATAATAAATTTAATTTGATCTTTTGATATACATTCAAATATATCTAAGAAGAACTTTGAATTTTTATTTAGTAAGATAAGAACAAGGTAAAAAAAATAAAAAATCCTTATTTTGGAAAAAGTGGGCCATCTCAAATAGACTCATAAATCATAAATATTTAAAATTTTCATGTCACTTTTGGATTCTATGATAAAATTATCTCCTAGGTATATATTTTTACATGTTCTAATATTAAATAAATTATCATACATATACATTATGTGATTAGATGATTCATTGTCTAAAATCCATTCATTATTTGATATTATAGATTAAACAATGTAAAGTGAAGTATTTTTATTTATAATTTTTGTTAATATACTTATTGAGATCCAAGAATCGATCGAGAAAGGAAGTAGTTATCTCCCAGATGTTGGTGACAAAAGACAACTAGGTCTAAAATTCCACATAAACCAAGGAGCCAAAGAGACATCAATGCAAGAGCATAACTATTTAAAATAGTGAATATGTATTAATTGAGAAATAAAGTAACATGGAACTAGTGTAGACCCCCAACCACAAACCTAATGCAAAAACTAGTATTTGGGAATTCAATAAAGTGACATAAAATATCAGAATGGACCAACTTAAGAAACTAATAACCCTTAGCCCAATAGGTAAAAGGAGAAATCCAAATGAGATTAAGGTATATTAGAAAAGAATCAAACTATCACAAAGCCTCTTATTACTACAATTAATTTTATTATAAGTTTCAAAGGAAGCACCCTTACAATGAGGGGATACCACCAACTCTTCCATGAAATCATCCTTTAAGACAAAATTCAAAGAAGGATGGGATTCTCTCAATTGGGATGGAAAACCTAACAGCTTTTGTGAGAGGTTCCAATAGCTTTTACTAAAAATTTAATCAACTCTTCATCACATGTGAATGATTTGAGACATAGTTGAAGTACCACTTTATCTAATGAATTTTATGTTCAATATTATTATGGAGGAGGAAACAATGAAACATATTTGATCAAGAAATGAGACATAGCTAAGTGTTTGAGCTATTTTAAACAAGTTCCTTCTCTCATGCATGCCCTAGGTCTGTCATTAAATTTTTCCATGGTAGATTCAAACTAAAAAAAAGAGCCCAATCAAGATCCTTTTCCAAATAAATTGTATGATGCACCAAATGTCTAATATCACAATCCTTAATGTCTCACTTCTTGAATAGGATAAATAAATTATCCATCTCGTCACTGGATAATTTATTCTTCCTATATTGGCCTCGTTCTTTTTCACATCAACATGTATATCCTTCTCTACTAAAAAATGACACCTTCCACACCAATCCCCTAAAAATAAATATCATTTTACACCTAGACAACTAACCACCTAGAAAATCAAATGCAAAAAAAAAAGTCTAATAAGCCTTAACTATACTACTACCATCCATAATTTATTATCTTAAAAGAACCCACCATTTCAAAGTACCAATCTAATTCCATTAGTCATTCATTATCCTTGACAATAATTACATAAACCACACCCTCTACCAACCATTTGTTGGATATTTTGTATTATTTTTATTTTTATCTCGAATTTAGATTTTGTTTTATTATATTTTCTAAAATGAATAATTCATCTTATGTGCCCTAGTGCACAGGTTGGTTAGGAAATTTTAATATGGGTCTCTTTTATGGGATTTTTGATGATTTTTAAAATGATAAAAATATTTGAAAAAAAAATGGAGAAATATATATATATATATATATTATTTATTAAAAAGTGAACTTTGAAAAGTTTTTAGTAAATATTTATGAAATAATTCAAAGGGTTTACATGAAATTTGATTATGACTTTTGTTGAAAAGTGGAGTATTTTTTTAAGCTAGGAGGCAATCTTTATAGGTTTTCATTTTTTTTCAAATTCAAGTAATCCAATAACTAAACTATGATGAGACATTACATTTAAAATTTTGATATGTGTGTTTTCTAATCTTTCATGCCAAAAATGTGTTTCAGTTAAGCAAGTTTCTTTTAAAAATTTATTAAAGATAAAGACATCATTTTTTGAATACCTTTGGCAATAATAAATTTAATTTGATCTTTGATATACATTCAACTATCTCTAAGAAGAACTTTGAATTTTTATTTAGCAAATTGAGAACAAGA
>CM021103.1:133116802-133261771 GCA_007115665.2 Sequoiadendron giganteum | reverse complement strand
CTAAAGTTCAGAGGTAAGGGATTTTTAGGATCGAGGGTTTTAACAAGAGGTAAGGTAATCATTTTTTGTTCTAAAATTTGAGACATTGTGTTTTGGAGAGTATCCAATAAGGGAGTGAATTATCTTTACAGGTCCCCATAGCTAAAGGATATTGTGGATTTGATAGCAACTACTTGGTTATTGACATGTTGAGTTATTTGTTGAGGGGGATTGAATTGAAGGAAACCTTTATTATGTTTTCTAAAGAGTTGAGAATTGTTTTGGTTTGTGGACTCGGACTTCTCAATTTGGCTAGGGGTGGACTTTGCATCTTGACTACTATCTGAATTTCGATAATCACAGAGAGCAATACACAAGTGCATGAAGGAAGGGAATTTCATCATGGTAAGCTTATATTGTATCTTGCTTTGCAAATTCTCTATGAACATCTTTTGAAGGTGAGGATCGGGAAACTTTTCATCAATTTGGGAATAAAGTGATTGATAGCGTGAGATAAAGTCAATTATCTTTTCTTCTTCTTTTTACTTGCATCTCATCAAATCAGCCAAGGTCATTTTAGAGGTCATATGCACTTGGAAATGATTGACAAATGCCTCAGCAAGTTCATTGAATGAATGAATTGAGTTGTTCGGTAACGAAGAGAACCATTCCAAGGTAGTATCTTTCAGACAATGGACTACTTTTGACATAGTATGTAGGTGGGCCATTTTGATTTTGGTTGATGGTGTAAATTTGTTTTTGGAGGGATGAAATGGTTTGGAAGAGTTGTTTTATGAGAGGGTCATTGCTTGTGTTATGAGATAGAGGTGAAAAAGGTGGAGGGGTGTATGTGTTCGAGGGGAAAGTGAATGGAATGCTTATAGGTGGTAAAGTGGTAGGAGATATGATGTGTGATGCCACAAAGGAACTAGGGATGCTAGTGGAAATACCCAAGGAAGGAATCACATTACTAGTTGGTTGCATTGTTGTTGTGACCTGAGGGTTGGTATAGGTAAGAATTGAGGCAATTGTTTTGAGAGGAGGAATTTGAGTTCCTCCTTGGCTTGTGACATTGTTTGTAGGTAAAGAACAACTAGTGGTTGAGGGGAATTGTTTTCTAAAGATTTGAACTATATTTTTCACAAGGTCAAGTCCATCTTCACTTTCAAGCATGCGGTGAATGTTGTCTATATGGGGATGGCAATAGTTGAAATATTGTCATTTTGCACTTGATGTTATAGGTTCGCTAAGTCTTCATGAATTTGAATGATGTTTTTCTTGTATGATGTTATCAACTCTTATTTCAGTATGTATGAAACTACTTTAAGGTAAGGAATTGTTGAGGTTGTTGTCCATACCTAGTGTACTAGTGTCAATACTAGGAGTGAAAGATCTAGGCAACCCAAGATCCATAACGATTGTGCTATCGCGAGATGACATGATTCTCGAGCTTCGTCTCACTACAGTATCAACAATAGGACAACAAATACTCATACAAGGGCTAATTAATGCTACATGAATACAAATGCAATATAAGCTAAGAACAATGAAATGACCATCACTGAAATTTTGGAAAACTAAAACAAAGAGCTATAAACAACAAACAGAAACTCAAAAACAAAACTTTAAATGTTGAAAAATACAATTCAGAATGTGCACAGGGACTGATTCGCCCAGGCTGGTGAATCAGTCCCAGTAGGGATTTTTTTGAAAATTTTCAAAAAAAATTAATTGATTTTTATGCTTTTTATATTTTATGATCTAAAAACTAAGTGTAAATGTAGATTTTGTTTGATTTTCAGTGAATGAGATGCAAAAATGCAAGCTAGATGAGCTTTCACCAATGAAAAATTAGAAACCCTAGAGTGCCAATTAACTAATGCAATGTTAATGCAAGCCAAATCTAGGATGATAATGCGCTCCAAATTAAAAAATGAAATATTCTAAATGTAGGTTCACCAAAATGAAAGATGGAAAATTGTTTGCTTTCTTCTAGGGTTTAGGACCTAGAATGAAAAACTTCACTCTCTCTCATTCAAGAACAAACCCTAGAGATCTCAATGCAAAGGAGAAAGAGATCTTGCTATAGGGAAGTCCTAGGGGTTGAATATAAACTAATGAGGGGTTCACCACCAAGTTTAGACTTGGAAAAGACAAATGAAATGCAAGATGCAACACTAAACCCTAATTCAATGCAAATCTTCACTAAATGACCTAGAAATGCAAATGAAACAAAATAGAAAGCTACAGAACAAAATGTGTACACCTGGAAATCTGAAGATGGTTGGATGGAGGTCTGAAATGTTGGAAATTATGCCTTTAATGTTGAGTGGGAATCATTCGCCAAGTTGGGTGAATCAGTCCAGAATCTGGATTTTTGTGCAAGAACAAGAATTTTCCAAATGGGTATCTGAATTTTGATTGAAACTAGGACTCATTCGCCAAAAGTGGCAAATCAGTCCAGTTAAGGTTTTTTGAAGATTCAAAGTTTGAATTTTCTCTCCTCGGTCTACTCAATCCATTTCTACAAGTTTTTGGATCTGAATCTCTATAAATTGACCTGTAGGTGTTCTCCAATATTTTGTAAGGCTTGATGGCAACTTTGACAACTTTGAATAACTTGATAAATTTTGTCCAATCTTTCTCCTTAGGAAATTTGCAACCTAGACTTGTAAATCACACTCAAAGGAGAGGGGAAAATGTTGTTTTGTTAGTGGATAGGGGTTTGCCTTGGTCAAACCCTGTTTTGGAAATCAATCCTTGAAATGAAATCAAATAAGAATGGAGAGTGATGAATGAACAAATGACAATTTTGTAACTCGCCAAACCCTTCCAATAAAGTGTTGCAAATATGCTTGAGATGGCTACAATGGATGTAGATCTTGACTCTTGCTTGAATGATGTTGATCTTGAATGAAACGCTAGCTTGAATCATAAAATCCTACATCACAATTGTTAGCTCCAAAATAAACATGATGTGTGAAGACTTTGGCATGATGCTTGATGCTTGAATGTTGCTCTAAAATGCTTGATAATCTGCCCTTTAAGACTCTCGAATGCTCTTGTGAACTCAACTTTTCTATTAGGATGAATACTTGAATGATTGGGGTAAAAATGAGTGAAAGAACCTTGTATTTATACTTAATTATGCAAGAATTCCCAAAATTACAACACTACAGGTCGACATCAAATCTAGGAGGATAAAATCCTGCTAAAATTTTGAATTAATTTTAATTTTGAGCTAAACGGGACTCATTCGCCCAAGGTGGCAAATGAGTCCCATTAGGCATAATGTATGGGACCAAAATTCAAAAGTGCTTAGAAAGGTGTGAAATCAGGTTCAAGACCCAAAAATATAGGTGGAAACCATTTTCCCAAGGTGGTGAATGAGTCCTAGATCACTAAATATGGGCCACACCAACCAAAAACACCTGAATTATGATTGGGTGATTATTAATGTCGGGATTATCCTCAAAATCATACATTAATTAAAGCTTGTGGATGCAATTTAAGGCCAATTAAAGCATAATAAAGCCCAATTATTAAATAAAATACTTAGAGAAGTGTGAGTGTATTACAACACTTTACAACACCCAAGAAAAGGCATTAATTAAGCACATTTTGGTTAAAAATAGGTTCATTAGGCTCAAATACTTAATAAAATCCTAGAAAAGTGTGAAAGTGGACTATGACACTTTACAACACCTTTACAAGGCATAGTTTAAATGCATTTAGTTTACAATGGCCCAAGACCTAGTGTGAATGTGTCATACTCCTTACAACACCAAATCAATGCAAATTTTAAGCTTAATTAAACAAGGAGCTAAATCCATGTGAAAATGTCACTGACGACATTTTTCAACACTACAAAAGTAAATAAACACAATCCTATAAAGCAACTAAATTCCTCTTTCCAATCAATTCAGAAAAAACATATAAAATCATGGAACCTTTTCAACTTAAATATATAAAACAAAGTAGAAAACTAGCATGTCTATAATCGCGAAGCTCTAGTTGAATATTCTAGTTTCCTAGCACAACCTTCACCAAAACATATTGTAAATCCTTTCCTTGACCAATTCCCAAAATGCAACTTTCTCAACCTCTCTAACTCACTCTTGAAAACGTCACAAACTCACAACTCAGAAACGCAACAAAGTGACTCTCAAAAAATTCAAAAAATAAGAATGTGTCCTAATGAAGAAGAATGTGAGCCCCTATTTATACAAAAACCTAAGCACTCTAAGGCTATAAACAAGTTCCCAAAATTTCCACTTCTCACACTCATAAGTTCAACTCAGCTATGAAGATTCAAGGTAGTAGAATAAAAATGATGATTATTTGTTCAAACTCAACCGGTCGTTGTAATCTCATAACAACATAGTGATTTAATCAAAATGCAAGGATAATGTTTCTATAGGTCGACCATTACTAGCCAACTTCATACTTGACTTATTCTCATATTCCACTTGCCTCATACACAAGTTATGAATTGTAAAACAAATTTCTAAAAAGATGAGGATAATTCGTACTTAAGCGCCACATATTTACCATGTGCCCTATTTACTTGGTTATTGTTAGCAAAGACCGAGTCAAAGTTCTTGTATGCGTTGTTATTCATTCTCTCTTTGAACACAGTATTTGACTAAGTCTTCTATGCAATACTCATTCCACGGTTTGCTTTATTTTCATGTGCCATTCATAATAGTGTTGCCCTTGGTTTATATTCTCAGCACTTAAAAACATTTCAAGCAATTTTTAATTTATGCACTATGATCAAATGTAGCGTATTTCCCTTAGTTTCAGCACCTTTATACTATGTATATAAGTTGTGCTTCATGTATTGTATATGTTGTGTTTTCAATGATATGTGTGCAATAACATTTCACTGCTATATGAGATTTTAACATATATATATACATAACATGTATATATGTGTATATGTATATATATATATATACATATCTCCACTTATAAATTTGTATTATACAATATTCGAATACACATTACATATTCACAAATTTTGCATATTAACACATGTGTGTGTGTATATATATTACTTATTCGAATAAGGTATTTCTTATGAAGCATTTATTTAATATGAAAATGGTAGAAGGTGCATCAATTGTTGATCATTTAAATGAGTTTAATACGGTCACCAGTCAATTAACTTCTGTAAATGTAAACTTTGATGAAGAAGTTAGTGCTCTTTTGATTATGTGTTCTTTGCTTGAAATTTGGACTAGCTTGGTAATGGTTGTTAGCAATTCTATTTCTAGTTTGAATACATTGAAATTTGATGATGTTGTTGGTGATATTTTGAGCAAAGAAATTTGTAGGAAAAGCTCAGGTGGAACATCCACATCAGGTAGTGTTTTGAATGCAAAAAGAAGGGACAGAACAAAGGAGAGAGGAAACAATTTTGAAATGTGTGGGAAGTCACGAGGAAAATCAAAGGACAAAAGGTCTCAATCTAGAGATAAGAAGGATTTTGGTACTGTGGTAAGCTACTAAGCCAGGTCATTTAAAGAAAGATTGTTGGTCTCGAAAAAATAAAGGAGACAAAAAAGAAGTAAAGAGGCAAATGTGGTAAGTAATAAATCTAATGAGGATGCTTTGACTCTTTCCCTTAATAATGATGATGATTCTTGGGTGTTAGATTCAAGGACTTCATTTCATGCTACCCCCCATAGAAGTTACTTTCTTGACTATGTCCAAGGGGATTTTGGGTTGGTTTATTTGGGTGATAACGAACCTTGTCAGATTGTTGGGAAGGGAAGAATCAAGATTAAGTTGCAGAATGAGAATCATTGGCTACTGCATGAGGTAAGGCACATTCCAAGGTTAGGCAGAAATTTAATTTTTACAAGGCAACTAGATGGTGAAGGTTGTGTTGTTACACTTAGTGATAAAAATTGGAAAGTTGCAAAAGGTGCCTTAATGGTAGCAAAAGGTGTGAAAGAAGGCACCTTATATCTTTGTACAAGTCATATTGTTCCTTCTACTTTAATTGTTACAGAGAAAAGTCAATGTTCAGGAACAATTGTTGCAGTTCAGTAGGTAGAAGATCAAACAGTGGATGTGGGTTCTGAAACAGCACTATGGAACAATAGACTTCAGCACATGAGTGAAAAAAGTATGAAATTACTTCATACAAAGAAAGTTTTACCAGGTCTAAAATATGTTTATATGGATTTCTGTAAAATTTGTGTGTATGGCAAACAAAAGAGAATTAGTTTTCTCAAGAATGGGAAGCAAAAGAAAAATGAGAAATTGGAGTTTGTGCATACGAATATATTGGGACCAGCTCAGGTATCTTCTCTTGGTAGCTCTCAGTATTATGTTAAATTCATTGATGATGCAACTAGGAAGGTATGGATTTATTTCCTTAGGCAAAAATCTGATGTATTTGAAAATTTTAAAAAATAGAGAAGCTTGGTTGAGAATGAGACAAGTAAAAGATTAAAATGTCTCAAATCTGATAATGGTGGTGAGTATTGCAGCAAAAATTTGAAGATTATTGTTCCTCTAATGGTATTCGTAGGCAGAAAATGGTTCCATGGACTCCATAGGAAAATGGATTGGTTGAACACATGAATAGGACAATAATGGAGTGTGCAAGGAGTATGAGGTTGCATGTTGGGCTGCCCTTAAACATGTGGGAAGAGGCTGTAAACTCTGTTGTTTATTTAATTAATAGAGGTCCTTCTACTCCTTTGGGTTGTGGTATTCCAGAGGAAGCATGGATAGGTAAGAAGGTGAGTTATTCTTTTCTACGAACCTTTAGTTGTGAAGCATTCGTACATGTAAATTCTAAAAATAGAACCAAGATGGAAGCTAAATCAAAGAAATGCATATTTGTTGGATATTGCATTGATGAATTTGGATATATGCTTTGGGATTTTGAAAATCAAAAATTGTGAGAAGCAGGGATGTCATATTCAATGAGAAAGTGTTGTACAAAGATCAGTTGCAGTAGCATGAAAAGAAAGAAAATGATTATGCAATGTTGGATGATAATTACAAACAACGATGTTCTAGTGGTTCCTCATGCTCTACAACAACAGCAACAACAAATACCACAAACTCCAGTGAATGTTAGACAATCTTCAAGGATAAGTAGACCTCCAAAAAAATATTCTCCCTCCTTGTATTCTATTTTATTAATTGATGTTGGTGAATCGGAGTGTTATGATGAAGCTATAAAGGTGGATACCAAGGTTCAGTGGGAACATGGAATGGAAGAAGAAATGGACCCCTTGCTGAAAAATTAGACTTGGGAATTATGCAAGTTATTTGCAAGTAAAAATGTTTTGCCAAACAAATGGGTTTTTAAGATAAAAGAGGAGGATGGAGGTAAGAAAAGATTTAAAGCTAGGTTAGTTGTAAAGGGATCTACACAGAAAAAGGGTATTGATTTTGATGAGATTTTTTCTCTGATTGTTAAAATGACTTCTATACGCATTGTTTTAAGTATTGTGGCTACTGAAGATTTGCATTTGGAATAGCTAGATGTTAAAACAGCCTTTCTCCATGGTGATTTGGAAGAGAAAATATATATGGAACAACCACAAGGACTTGAGGTCAAAGGTCGGGAGAAACTGGTGTGCAAATTGAAGAAAAGTTTATATGGCTTGAAGCAAGCACCTTGACAATGGTATGTTAAATTTGATAGCTTTATGGTTGAGCATGGCTACAGTCAGTGTAATTCATACCATTGTGTTTATTTTAAGAGGTTAGATGATGATAGCTACATTATTTTATGTTTATATATTGATGATATGCTTGTAGCGGTGTCTAACATGGTTCACATTAAGGAGTTAAAACATCTGTTAGCGAATTCTTTTGCTATGAAGGATTTGGGGGCAGTGAAACAAATCCTTGGTATGAAGATTACAAGAGATGGGAAAAATAGAAAAAAAAAATTATCTCAAGTTGATTATATTGATAAGGTGTTGCAGAGATTTCATGTGGAGAATGTCAAAGTTGTCTACACACCTTTGCCTAGTCATGCTAAATTGAAAAAGGATGTGTCCAAAGACATGAGAGGAGGAAGACAAAATGTCCAAGGTACCATATGTTTCAGTTGTAGGTAGTTTAATGTACGCCATGGTATGCACAAGATCAGATATCACACATGTTATAGGAGTTGTTATTAGGTATATGAGTCATCCTGGAGTTAAGCATTGGAATGCGGTAAAATGGATTCTCATGTACTTGAGATGTACATCCAATAAGTGTTTATGTTTTGGGGGCTCTAATATTGATTTAAAAGGCTATGTTGACTCAGATTTGGCAAGGGATATAGATACCAGGCACAGGTTATATATTTACAATTGGTGGGACAACAATGAGTTGGATTTCTCAGTTGCAAAAGGTGGTTGCTTTATCCACTACAGAGGCAAAGTATGTTGTTGCAACAGAGACAACAAAAGAGATGATATAGCTACAACTTTTCATGGAAGAGTTGGGAAACACCAAGTTGAAAATCACTTGTTTACAAACAATCAGAGTGTTATACATCTTGCAAAGAGTTATGCCTTGCACTCTAAAACCAAACACATATAAATGAGATACCATTTCATTTGGTCAATGTTGGAGGATGGACAGGTAAAGTTGGAAAAGATATATACAAATGCCAATCCAACAGATATGTTTACAAAGGCAGTGACAAGGGAGAAGTTGAGCTCCTCTTCAGCTTCGATTGGTCTTCATAGTTAAAAGTATAATAGAGCAACATGGTCCAAAGTGCTTATTTCCAGTGAGTTGTAAGTGCAACGATGTCATCCAAGATCAATCTCCAAGTGGGAGATTGTTTGGTGTGGAGCCTGATCAATCTCCAAGTGGGAGATTGTTGGTATGTGGTGATTGATCATGCTATACTATATACTCTTAGTGTATCCTCGCTTTGTCACCAACAAGATAAAAATGAGTTTGTAAAACCCTAATTCTAAAAGCTTCTAAAAAGCTTGTAATAAGTGGTTGGGGTGTGAGTTGCAATATGGCATTATTCGCGAGATTGTAATATGTTTCTTACACTAGATAATAAAATCATTGGATGGCTGCAGTTTTGTTGATGTAACCCAAATTGGGTGAACCACATTAAATTCTTTGTGTTGTCTTGTTGCTACTATAATTTTTTTGTGTTTTATTTATCAAATCTACATTTAACTGTTAGATATATGCCTTCTAACCCTAACATGGTTATGGAGTTAAGGGATACAAATTGTGGGATCTTATTGCCTACAAAATCATAATTAACATAGATGTATTTAATAAATTTCTTCTCATAAAATTAGACATAGCAGAAGTTAAATTGAAATAGGAACAAGTACCATAGTATCAACAAATTCAATTGAAAATTCATCCATCTATAGAAAATATAGAGCAAGAAGAAGTTTCTAAAAATGAAGACGATGCAAAAAATATACAAGAAAATGTGGAAATAGCACAACCAACTCTAAGGAGATCTACATGAATCAAAATTTCTCCTAAGAGATATGGTGATTATAGTTTATCTATTTCTTCTTTTTCTAATGATGAGGAACCTAGTTGTTATCCAAAAGTGGTGGATCGTATTGAAAGAAATGGAAAATAGCAATAAAAGAAGAAATGGGTGCCTTAGAGAAGAATAAAAATGGGCTATGATAGAACTCCCAAAGGATAGCAAAGTTGTTGGTTGCAACTGGGTCTACAAATTAAAGAAGGGTGTTGATGAAAATTTGTTACAAGTTGTTAATCTTGCTTCTATTTAGGTAGTTCTAGCACAAGTTTCCTTCATCTTGAGTTAGAGCAGCTAGATGTTAAAACAACATTTTTATATGGAGATTTGGATGAGAAGATATATGTGGAACAACCATAAGGTTTTGTTCAGGATCACAAAATAATTCTTTACAAACTCAAGAAATCATTATATAACTTGAATCAATCACCCAAGCAATGGTACAAGAATTTTGATTCCTTCGTGATGAGACAATTTTACGAGTGAGTATGACTATTATATTTATCTCAAAAGTTTAAAAAATGGTTTATTCATTATATTGGTATTATATGTTGACAATATGCTTGTAGCAAGCAAAAGCATAGTTGAGATCAGTAAGTTAAAGACTCAAATGGCTATGACAATTGATATGAAGGATCTAGAACCAACAAAACAAATTTTGGGCATGGAAATACATAGAAACATGAAACATGTCAAGCTTTTGTTATCACCATAGAAGTATGTGTAGAAGATCATCGTAAGATTCCATATGAAGAATGTGAGATCAACAAATATCCTTTTGGCTTCCCATTTTAAGCTTTCTTCAAGCTCATGTTCTAGCAATAACGAATAAAAGGATTATGTCTTGTGTACCATATGCCAGTGTAGTAGGAATTTTAATGCATGTGATGATATATGTACAAGAGTTGTTAATAGATACATGGAAAATTTAGGTTGAGAGCATTAGGCAATAGTGAAATGGGTGCTTCGCTATCTTCAACACAACTGATTATTGTATCACCTACAATGGTTGCAATGATTCAACTTGCAGTTATGTTTATTCAAATTTTGTAGGTGATTTGAAGAAAAGGAGATCTACTTCAAGTTATCTTTACTCTTGCAGGAGGACCTATTTGTTGGATGTCAAAGCTTCAAAGAAAATTTGTTTTATTTTCTACTGAAGCGGGGTATATGGTGGTCTCATATGCATGCAAAGAGACAATTTGGTTAAAGGGCCTATCGGTGAGTTTGGAAAAGTGCAAGACAAGGTGAATGTATTTTATGATAGTCAAAGTGTTATCCATTTGACTAAAATTCCAACTTATCACAATAGAACCAAGCATAGTGTGGATTAGTAGCTCTTGAGAAAGTGCATACACAAGAAAATTGTGCAAACATGTTTACAAAACCAATACTATTAAAAAAATTGAGGTGGATTTTGACTTGTCATGGCTTGCAAAAAGGTGATGACAAGGAAAATGTATTGTGAAAACAATATAAAGAAAAAAATCTTATCTTTAAAAAAATTATTGTTTTCTTAAGAGTAAAATCTACTTTTTTCTAAGATTGATCATAGTCGTTATGTGAAAGATAATATATATCTTTGTAGCCTTGAAAGGCAAATCAATTTGTAATAGCAACTATGTGAAGATTATATTTTTTCCTCTGAGCAATAAATATATTGGTACTTTGCCACGTGGATGTTTCCTCAACACATTGATAGGGTTTTACCACATAAATCCATGTCTTATTGAATGTGATTCAATTAATCTATTTTATCTCTTTTTCTTTGCAACTAATTTGTCTTGCAATATTATATGATTATGTTAGTTCATGTTTTCTCAACAAATAGAGAGAGTTTATAACAAGGTAGCCATAGTGGAAGGTGCAACTGAATTACTTCCTTTTCAAGGAGAAACAATAATTATCGAGCTCATACATTATTACAATTGTGAAAGATAGTGGCACAAGGATGCATTTGCAATAATCAGTAGTTTAGTTTATAACTTAACAATTTAACATAACTATGAGTGAAGTTTATAAGTAAGCTCATTATCTTAGATCAAGACAAGAAGATAAGTTCATTTTTTGTGTTCGTTTTAATTTATTAAAAAAATTAAATATTTCATTTGGAATAGCGATCATTTCAATAATTTTTCAATTTCTTTTTTTAAACAGTAAAAATGTTATACTTTGTTAAAACATTATTTAAATTTAATTATTTTATTTATTTTTATTAATAAAAACTTGTTTATTATTTAATTTTTAATATAGTTCATGATTTTTAAAAAATCAATATTGAATTAATTTTAATTTCAAATTAACAATGAAAGTAGGGAAAACGTTAAGAAGGCAATCGAGCAAGAGGTTTTCTATTACCTTGGGTAGGGCTTCTCTCCTACTAGGTAGGCCTACTAGGCTATTAGCTTAGTAGTAGAGCGCTTCCTTCGTAAATGCATCATTGTGCCTGGGTTATGAATGCTATTAGCCACGCAAATAGTTGAATGTACTCATCAATGCTTGACCCTAAAATGTGGATCATCTAATTCACATGTCATTATATCTATCATGCTTAAGGCAAAAATAAGAAATATCATCCTACAAAAGTTAAAAGAGGGGGAGGGGAGGCGTGGGGTGGTATGTAAAATGGGGAAAAACCCATTTGTTATTCATTCATGAAATGATAAATTACTATAAGTGAAGGAGATGGACAATTCAAACATCAAATGATCCAATACTTTTGAGAATTGTGTCTAAGATGACTGGAAGAGTTGAAATGAAATCAAGATATCATTCATTCGTCATGGACAAAACCATAATTTTCAAAGATCAGATCAATCAACTGTTCCCAACTATAGGGCAAATGAAACCCAATAGATAGATCAGTTTTTGAATGTTTATGTTGGGAGAGGGTATGCCATTAGAGCCTTGTTTTGTCTTACAATGTCTTTTACTCATTTTATGCGTTACGGATGTCCCTCGGAGAATTTTAGTGCAATAGACTTTCTTCTAATTTGGTGAGGTCTTAGATAAATAATGGAGTACGACTTGATAAGAGTTATTATTTCCAAGCTAGAGAAATATCTCCTCTGAAGCTTTTAAAATATGCTACGTCGTAATTATGTTTTTATGGTTCAGTATTGTTTAGTGTACCTATTACCGAGACTCTTCTCTTATATTGGAAATATTAAAAAAAAAAAAAACTGGTCGCTACGTGTTGAACTGGAAGAACTCATATTTGTCTTTTTTATTTTGCATCTACTCTAGAAAAACCTATATTTCTATCGAAACATGAGCACATTACTCAAATTACGAAGGTGCCTTTCTCATAGTAAGCACCAAAACAGATGGCTTAACCACAAGATGCATTAGCATCAGTCTCTAAATCTCAGGCAAATCACAAACCTCCATGATGCCGACAACCCATAAGAACTCCATGCTGTAGCAAGGGGAGGGATGGTGGGAGTGAAACACATATATAAACCCTCTTCATAAACACAAACAAGTTGAAGCATTCACCTCTTTTGCGATCATTTTGCCGACAAATGCTAGTTGCAAGTCAAGACTCCTTTACAATAGGTGTAATATGTACCCTCATTTCAAGAGTTAAACCATGCCGACATATCAATACAGGTCATTTGAAGACTAGAACGAAGAAACTTATGATTGCAAGGCCCAGCCCATTTTAGTGTGCAAATAAATAAATGAAGATTCAAATGTCAAAACTAGTCCTCAGGGCTTCACATACTTCAATCAAGTTCTTATAATATGTATTCATAATTAAAAGCTTTATAGGAATTTGAAAAAAATGGCTCACGTCATTTTTTGTTTGTCAACTCAAATAAAAAATATAAATATACATAATAAATACCAACTTGTTAAAGCATATGACTACCCTTTGACAATTAATCATTAATTGTGTATTGGTCAAACTCTAGCAGAACTTCAATATGAGGAAAGAAAATTACGTAGCAGCTTAATTATCTTGATGATAATTCAGGTCGCCTGAAGTCTCTATTGGTCATCTACAGAAAGTATTCATTTACTGTTGGGAGTGCAATTGTGTTGAATTTTACCCAAGTAAGAAATAAGGATATTTATAGCACTTCGACAGAAAACATATACTCACCCATCTTGATGATAATATTCAGGTTGCCTGAAGTCTCTATTGGTCATCATCTACAGAAAGTATTCATTTACTGTTGGGAGTGCATTTGTGTTGAATTTTAGCCATGTAAGAAATAAGGATATTTATAACACTTTGCCAGAAAACATATACTCACCCATTCTGATGATATAACTTAAAATAGATATCCCAATATCATGAAGCAATCATTCGATGGATTCCCCAATATTGACATAGATAGCAAAAAGACAAGTTTACAAATTATTATTGCCTCAACAGGGGGTACCGTTTATGGCTTCTATCAAGGAAAGTTGAAACAATGCTAAAAAGAAGAATGACTCTCATGAATCTCTAGCATTCCATTGTACTACTCAAATAACTCACTCATGAATCTCTAGCATTCTCTCGGCACAGCTTAATCAATTGAATGATTCCGCTAGCTGAAGCCTGTTAGTGATTGAAATCCCTGGCTACTGTGATGCAAAGGATGATAGGATGTTCTTCTTGACAATGAACTCATCTGCCTTCGAGGGGCTAACAGACTGCACATCATGATTGTTAATGGACTTGTTTCAGTAAACAATAAGAGAATCCTGAGGAAAACTAATTGAACAAGGGAACAAAGCTTTCCTTATCAAGTGTAGAAAAATCTAACCTTTTCAAGAATGCGCTCAAGTCGATCAACCTCATTCTTTGCATAGTTCACACCCTTCTCTATTGTCTTTTTTGCAGCCTTCACATAAACTTTTGCAAAACTGCAACCAATATTAAAGACATATTAAGAAATATTAATCAGAGAGCCAAATAGAAGATGATTCATCATATCTAGAAGTATTGTTAATATTCATGAGATCAAGATACAGAATGCTGATACTTGAAAAGGAATTTATATGAGGTTATTGAAAAGCACAATAAGAGGAAAAAAATCTATAAAACAATCTGACGCTATCAGGTAAGCATGGTATTAAACAATAAAACTGTCATCATGCCAGTGACTCGATGCTTCCTATTAAAATAAGAGCAAAATGTTATAAAAGGTGTGAGCCAATATCAGAGGAGCTGAAGGAGGAAAGATTAAATCCATGTCTACTCCTCTCCGTCTGTTAACCTCTAGATTCTAAGAAGTTACACTGCTTTTATAACCGATTACAAAAAATTACCAGTGGCAATAACATTAAGACAACTTACTAGTCACCACAGTACAGATAGGTCACAGAAACAAAAGAAATAAGATAAAAGATTAATGAATTAATGAATCATTTTAAATAAAGCATGTCTAACCAGACAAAGGCTGAATTATTTCTCATCTAAATAGCAAGATTATCCTGAACAATAATTGTGCATCATGCTAATGGCTAAAAGATGTGTCATAAACAAGGCAACAATATTCAAGTTTGTTGCATACTTCAAAAAGATGCCACCAGATTCCATTCTTTATATCTGCAACACTTCTATTTGTAACTTATTCAATGTAGTTCAAAGAGTTTGGTTCTAACATTAAAATTCTGGAGTTCAAGCTATGACCAATATGTAAGGTAAGTAATCCTCTTATGTGCTCCCACTTGTGGGGTCTAATACACCGAATTGGTATCTAACTCGAAGGTAATCTAAGAATTAACTTTACCTTCAACTTTTAATGCTTCATTATGCATTCTCATCACACTAGTTCAGGGAATCTATTCATTTTGCATTCTCATCACACGTAGGCGAATGAAACTCTTTCGTTGTGAAACATATATGTAGAAATAAATATAAACATACAAATGTCACCAATGGTCCAAATGTGACAAACAGAACTGAAAAGGGCGAGCATGATTACATGAAAACATACGTTAAAGTAAACTACTTGTGGAACAGGGTGAGATCTCTTGAAATCAATGTTACCATTTCATCCCAGGCATTGCCTGAATCTGGACCAGCTTGGGCAGGGATTCTGTGAAGGCAGGTGTATTGGACTGTGTGTTTGTCACAAACAAACACACCCAAGGAAAATCTACTAAAAAAGAAACAATTCTTTTTTATGATTTTTAGACTTTAAATTTGACTAGGGAAGACAAAATAACAAAAGCCATATCCCTAAAAGCAACAACTAAAACATTTGAAACATTAAAACAAACTCATTTTACCTCATTATGAATGCAAATGACAAAAGTCAAAAACTATGAATTCTTGCTTGCCACTACATAGAGTTAAAAAGTGATCATTTAAGGTGCCAAAGTAGTTGGATTACTATTCCTACATAGGTGCAAGAGCCCATTCGCTGCCAAGAAGATCATAGTGGGAATTTTTTCAAAAAGAAGTTCTTTTGGTATTTTTTCATTTACATTTTACAAAATTCTATGAATGAATATATGGTTAAAATGCTAAATGAGTACGATATTGCCTTACTTATTGGAATGTATTGTTTACCTAACTTATTGCCCTCCAATTCTAGCTCCATGTGCTAACCGCACTTCAAAACAGACCCTAATTCTCTGCTAGGGAAGTATGTTGAAACGATACAGCAAGCTCTAGGTGCTAGGGAATATGTTTGTGTTTACAATGTTTGTGATATGTTGTATACAAGCCCATACAATCAGGAGAAAACTCATTTGTGTGCCATTGCTGGAATGGGCATCAAAAGTTACCCAAGAGAATGGTTTACATTTGTCACAATCTCAAATGATTCAATATTTTACAGATTAGGAGAAAGATGTTGAAGCAACGAGCTATAGAACAAATCATCATTTGGCAAAGGAACTTGAGAAATGAAACACCCCTTCTCCCATCAAGTCCTAAAGTTGTGATGAGAGCCACCCATTTTTGGCCCCACCTCAAGTACAACTCTCTTCATATAAAAGATCAAGGGACTGTTAGAAATGACATTCCAAAATGAATCCCAAGACATTGTTCACTCACTATATTGGCAAGAAACAGTGACAAAATTTAATGAGGCTCCAAAAGGGTACAAGGGCCCAAGTTATGAGAAGTTGCATGGCACCTTATCGAAAAAGGTGAAACTTGTAAAAGATTCATTGAGACTCGTTAGAAATTCATGAAAAGAAACCAGTGTCCACTTTTTCCAACATGTGGAAGGATGCCAAAAGTCAGCCCTTGATCAATATAATTGTAGTGTTGCTTGAACTGGCAATGTTTATGAAAGCCATGGACTGTGAGAGGCAAGTAAAGGAATGCTAAATTTATTGTTGGCATTCTCATATGGGCCATTGAAAAAGAGAAGCAAATGATCTTAAATGAGATTGGTGGGATCGTGTGGAATATCTTCTTAGTACATTACTACATACAATCCATTATATTGACATAGATAAACCTTGTTTAAGAGAGGCATAAGATGGCATCAACTCAATGCTTGAGAAGATGAAGACTATAATAATAAGAAAGAGCAAGATTCTAAAAAACTTTCATCAAACAAGATGCACACATTATATTGAGCTTATTTTGAATATAATCAATTATATTGACATCGATAAACCTTGTTTAAGAGAGGCATTTGATGGCATCTTGACATAGATAAACCTTGTTTATGATGGCATCTTGACATAGATAAACCTTGTTTATGATGGCATTGAGTTGATGCCATCAAATGCCTTCTTTAACAAGGTTTATCTATGTCAATATAATGGATTATATTCAAAATGAGCTCAATATAATTGTGTGCACACAATTATCATTAAGCAATAAAATAAATTGACAACCCCCTTAAATTTTATTGTCTTTGCATTGACTCCCAAAAACTATAGTGTTGCATTCATTTTTGTGCCAACAAGGGTTGCATCATTCAAAGATTAGAAAATTAGAGACAAGTACAAGCAAGTGTTTAATAGGATATTCCTTGACCCTAATGTGAAGGATGTAGTCACGAGATAGTTTATTGATCTTGTACAGTCCAGTGGTCAAAGTATTTCCATTCTTCATGAAAGTTAAAGAAGGATTCCATGGCAAAACATTCCTCTTCCCAAGATGATGCATTTGTGGAGTTGATAAATAATGTGCATACTTTTAGTGTGAGTGCCAATGGCACTGCTTGTGACTTTTCTAAGCTACCTACATCATCTAATGTCAATAATGATGATAATACTTTTGCAGACTCGTGATACTGATTGCTGATATTATTATTTTAATATTAAACAATGAACACCTATCATGACTAATTAACATTGAAGTAATATTTTTAATTTTCATGGTGATTTTGTTTATTACATGATGCTACAATCGTATTCACTTTCGAATACAAATTCCTGTTTTCAAATTGCAAATATGTATACTTTTAAAAACAATGTTAAACAATTTCAAAAACATTGAATAGCCACACTTAGCAAATTTCGGAAGTAAGGTCTATAACTTATATATCGCATGGAAAAGTGTTAAATGGGATCACACTTAAGCAAGGCAAGTCTAGTGCTCTCAGAACCAATACTCTTAATGTGATTCTGCCTCTTTGTTGTTCACATGGACTTTATGCAGGCAAGTATTTCAAGATTATCAGCTCAAAAGCAACTTCCAAAGCAGTTTCTGATCAAACAACAATTGCAAGGGTCCAAAAGTTCAAAATAACAAAAGCAGATTTTGAGTGTCAGAAGACTACAAATTGAGTGATTACTTGGCTCCATACTTATGGAATTTGATGAATAAAATGGTAAAACTTTGTGTTATGGTTTTACTAAGCTTCCTCCATTTAATAAGTGACAGTACCATAACTGAGTGATATGAAAACACATATCGTCTTAAGTTTATATTCATAGAGTTTGATAGAAACAACTGACAAACCTTTGCATCATGGTTTTACTAAGCTTCCTTCAAGTTCTAAGTTTCAGAACCAAACTCAATGATAGAAACACATATATTGTCTTTAATTTGGCAAGAAGATTTCAGTGATTTAAGAAGTACCTCACAGAAGCACCAGCCAATTTTTCAGATTCCTCCTCAAATTTTGCCAAGACAGCCTTGCGCTCATCTTCAGCAGCACCCAAAAATTCTTTTACCAAAGCCTCCATGCTTGGAACTTTGCCAGCCTGCAGCAGCAACAAAAAGAATCAAAATTTATAATGTATGCTTTATTAAACAATCCTTGCATGGAATTAACACCCATATAGTTGAAGAAAGTCTGCAACCTACATGAGATGTCAGGCGGCCCTGCCCATCACGATTTGTACCAGCCCTCTCATTGATAAAAGCAACAAAGTCATCCAAATCACGACCACCATCATAATCTTCACCAGCCTTATTGGACTTTGGAAAGAATTTTAAAGTTGGAAATCCACCAACACCATACCTGCCACCATTGTGGTAAAGATCCATTACTAGTTGCATAAGAAAAATGAAATTAAACAAAAAGAATGCAAAGAGTAAGTCTGGTCACCAGCATTCATGAATCTTGGGAATGAGCCTTCCATATTATATCATTATGTGTGGTGTCATATTTTTCACAGCAATCATGGTAGTGTTTATCACAGTTATGTTTATCCACAAGAGATCACTGTGTATATTTCCATAAAGTAATTATATCTGATGTTAATATACCTTTTTCTAAATTCTTCTTTGTTAGTCTTTATTTGAAATACACAACGCCTCTTCTATTCCCACTTTATAATTATTTTGTCATCCTTGTATTTTACAATAGAAGCTTTATGATTCACTCAAAATAATTAACCTTAAGCTCCAGTTAGATGCTACAAAAATATAAGAACTTTTGTAAAACCAGGAAAGTATTTACAGTGCACCACTACAAACTTCTCAACCACATTACAAAAGAAGTTCTACTGTCTGCAAATATCACAGAACAATTACAAAAGTTCATGTAAGCAAACATACAAATGACCCTCATAACTGGAAGCATGAGAATTTGCCAAGGTACTTACTTTTCTGCAAGATCCTTGTATTTATCAGCATCAATATTTGCAATCACTACATCTTTCTCAAGTTTGTATGCTGTAGCAACCTTTTCGTATATCTGCAAACAAAAAGTAATAAATGTTATTAGGAGAACAATAATCCAGTATCTTGAGAGTAGAACTTACAATCCAATTTTCTTTTGATATTATATCAACCATTTATATTGATTTATATTGTGAAATAAATAGCTTTAATTAGTAAAATAATTAACACATTTTTGCACTTACAGGAGCCAGATTTTTGCAATGACCGCACCTGCAATCAAAACATGAACACTTCACAATCAAGGAAGAGTTTTAAGAAGTATCTTAAAATAAGATGATAGTAGAGACAAAAGAAAGGTAAGCCATCATATTGTGTTCTTTTTAATACAAACGAGAAGGGATCAAAAACATTTATCACAAAAATCAGATAGAAGACATTCAAAGCAATAACACTTCTCATAAGTTTTTAGTGATATAACCATAGCATACAATTTCTGAATACAGTAGAATAGGAGCACCATAATCAAATGAAAAAGCCTCCAAAGACAAACATATAATGGATTACCATGGTGCATAAAACTCAACAAGAACATCTTTTGATTCATCCAGAACAACTGAGTCAAAGTTCTCAGATGATAACACGACTACTTCAGATGGGGGAGCAGTCACTTTCACACGAATACCTACATAAATTGCATTTCCCAATAGTGAGTAAACATAATGTTAGTGATATGAGCACACATATGAAATTCATGAAGAGCAGCGATAGGATTCAGATTCTAAGAAAGGCAATTTCACTCTCTGACTAAATAAAGCCTGCAAATGACAACAGCGGAAACTTCCACAAATTCATCAAAAAAGTTGACAATTAAGGAGAAGTACAAAGCTAGAAAACAAAAGCCAGCTCCATATAGCTCATTTTGAAACAAAAACAAAGAGTTAATTAAGAAAACAAGCTACCAACCCTGTTGGTAAAAGATTCAAACATGTTAAACTATAACAACTTTGTTGTTATAGCAGGATAAGGGAGTGAATATTTACAAAGTTACTAGCACACAAAGAAAAAGCTCGGAACAGAGATGTAAGGTATCTACAAAATGTATTCTTTCTTTATGATAAAAAAAAATAGTAATTCAATAGAGGTCTATTGAAATGTTAGGTAGACAAGATGTTTGAACTACACAATAACTTAAGAGTAAGTTTGAAATTGCCTTGAAAGTCTTATATTTAAGATGAAACTGAAAGCAACATGTTTGGGGAAAAGACTTTCCAATCAAAGACATCATTAAAGGTTAAACTTCCCGCCACTTGCTGTCCAGGGTTTGCTACAAGACAGCATACAACTCATGTTATTTGCTTGAATTTTGTCAAGTGGGCTATATTGCTTCCAAAAGCTTCTTAAATAATTCTGCACAACTTGAGAAATATCAGCCAATGTAAGAACATCTTAAGCAAGTGTTAAATGGTTTTCTCTAGGATGGGTTACACTATAGTTTAATGCTGTTTTAGCAAAGCTTAGAATTGTGTTTAAAATACATGAAAGTGCTTGACACCGTCCCTTCTAATTATAGCCTTTGAAGAACTTAATACTTTGAAGTGGTGACCATAATCCTACAATTCAGATATTTTAGTTTTATTTATGTAAGATTAAGTAATCAAGTCCAGTCTAATTAATGGTCACAGAATCACATGCGTATTAAATACATGTTTCTCCCACAGAAAAAAGACACAAACCTATAAACACATATATAAGGCCTAGGGAGATCCAAAAGGTTTAAAATATTGTACTAAAGATTTACCAATTTGAAAAAACATTAAATTGAACCATATCTATCATATTGACAATTTGCCATGCCACTGGACATAAGTAGTTGATAAACATATGATAGGGAAAAATAATCTAGAAAATTTTAACATACCTTCCTCAGTATTCACAAACTCAGCAAGCTCTTCTGCAGTGCGGCCACCTTTATAGCTGCAGAAACAAAGCAGAAAGTCACATGTGAATTGTATTCTCATGTAATCAAAAACAATAGTTAAAAGGATCTAAATCAAGTTTCAAACTGATTCTTCAATAACCCTATAAATCCAATCAATGTGTTGTAAATGTAGAGACAAATTTGTTCACTTACTCTTTTGGCTCCAATGATCCTTTGGGGAACCACTTGATAGTAGGAAAACCAGAGACGCCATACTTTGAGCATATGCTTTTATGCTCATCACAATCAACCTAAAAAGAGAAAACTTAAGATATGAAAAACTCTTAAGCACAAACAACACTACGTGGATATGTGAAAATTAACCACTCAAATATTCAGGACAGCAATATTCACAAATGAAACCAAAGTCCTTTACAAGATCATACTCCAAAAACTAGAAAAGATGGAAAAGTTCAGAAATACCAGATGAATTTGTAAAGAAAAACATAGAGAAATATGCATGAAAATTAGAGTCTCATTAACCAATCAATATACTAGTATCCTGAATATAGACGTTTGCAATGATGATCAGTATCACTCAACAAAAGACTTCAAAATAATAAAAGACAAAATCTGCAAATAATGTTAAGAAAAAAAAAAAGATAAACAACAAACATGCAAAAATATTACACTAGACAGTTGTCAAAATGAAAATTTGTGTATTGTTCTGCATATGTCTGAATATCCATCAGTTTATGTCACCTTTGCTATCAAAACAGATTTGGCCTTCTTGAAACTTGCCCCAAGTTTCTCATATTCAGGTGCAAGTTTTTTACAATGTCCGCACCTGAAATAAAAAAACAAAACCAAAAGTTAGAACAGCATCATGTATCAGACACTAGACTGAAAACAGCTTGAACATTTCTAATTAATATCAGTCATCGCATCAATAATACAGAAGATATTGAGGTCCTTCCAGAATAACATAAAGCCCAATGAAAACCAAACATAAAATAAAAACCTTCTGATACCAAGTACTTAGCTGGTTTCAGAGATTATGATATATCAAAATTCACACATGTTTCAAGATAAAGAAAAACATCAGAATGTTTCAATACATGAACAGAAATATTCTAAATCAGTAAAAATTATGATTTTGGGAAAAAAAGAATTCCACCCTACATTAAGAACAAAATGCAAAATTTGAAAATTCAAAATATTTTATGATTTTATGATGTAAACAAGATTCACTACAAACAAATATTTTTTGTATACATATATCATACTTGTAATAATTTCCATATTGAAAACACGAGACAATTGATGCATGCATTTAATGGGCAAATTCACATGGAGAGGGAGTTTAATTTTTCATGAATTTGTGAGAAACTTCTGGAGAAAAACTATATGTAGCTTTTTGGTTGGAAAATGAGCCACCCCCAGACCAACAATGAACTAGTCACCAAGAGGTCCTGTAGCTCAGTGGTAGAGCTCCCCAGCAGCAAATGGAAGGTCCTAGGTTCGACTCCTAACTGGTCCATAAAAATTTTAACTTCGTATCAAAACCCAAGTTAGCAGAGCCAAGCCAAGCTAGGATCCCCAAGAACCTACAGATTGGCTCAAGGGTGTTAGAAAATGAGATACACCTGAACCGAAGATGGACAGGTCACCAAGAGGGCCCATAGCTCAGTGAAAGAGCAACCAAGCAGTAAATGGGAGGTCCTAGGTTTGACTCCTAGCTAGTCCATGAAAAGTTAACACTTGGGACCCGAAATAAAATATTAGAAAGCTTTATTTTATGTTATTTAAATGTTTAGTATTTGACTAGCATAGGAAAAATGTGCACTATGTAACTCTGTGGCCAAGCTAAAGAACCATACATGAATAATTTTAGTATTTTCTAATGACAAGGGTATTGGGCACATCAATATCAACCAATAATTTAATAGAATAGTTAAAGATGGCAGGAAAATCTGCTTGAGATGGTGAATCTAATGTCTGTTTCTGGGAAACGAGAGGAATATATATTGAATAATCCTTTATCTTGATTATACATTTGACCTCACTAATTTGCAAATCGTTGAGGCATGACTTCTGGCTCTTTTAAACAAATACTAGATTTTAAAATACCCATGTAAAATTTAACAGAAGCAAGAAATTCATAGGTAGTGAAAGTGGCAACACAGAGCTTGAAATGTTAAAAATCAAACTGTCAATTTTATGAGCACACTTCTGGAATTGAACAACCAAATAAATTACCCAATGGGGCTAGTTTCATGGCAGTAATAACCAGGCAGAATTTCATTTTGTGGCTCTATACTAGTTATGTCACTCCCCCCAACAATTTTCCCCCGTTCTAGTGTTTAATCTTTGAGTAGAACAAAACCGTTTTTCATATAGATCCAAATACTTTCCCCTAAATAAAAAAAATTGTGAGTTTCAACTTTCAAGTTTTGGCACTACAAGATTCCCCAAATTGAAAATCTTGCAAATAAAGATAACTAGCTAAGAATGTCTCGATTTCAAATGCAAGATGGAAGAAATTATAAAAACAAACTTGAAACATTTTTTCACATTCTACTAGACAAAATAAATTATTTAATCCAATGAGCATTTCAATCAATTTACTTCAGTTTGACACGTTAGTGAACATTTCTTCAAAAACACCTCCAGACACATTTTTGGAAAATTTTGCAAAATGGTGAAATGTTTGTCTGTGCAATATCTCATTATTTCAACTTTCAAGTGATCAAGCAAACATTGCCAACAAAATAGTACAAACTCAACAAATGGTTCATTCTATTGCAAATAAAGTTGACAGGACTTTGACGGGAGGAAACTAACCAACACGCAAAAGAAATGTATGCTCATATGCAAAAAGGTCTAAGGAAGTAGCATGGCCAGGGTTCAACATCCACCTTAGAATGTGACAATAAAAAAATACTCCATGTTATGTTTCCCTGGACTAGATTAATGCCTGAAATAGAACAAACGTATTTGGTTTCAAGTTAAAGACACCATAAGCAATATATCTCACTAATCACAGTTAAAGACAACAGATCTGAAAGCAGAAAAGGTGGTTGGCACTTTTCATAAATAACTGATAAAAAAAAGATTGCTTTTGCTATCACCATACCTGATCGCATATTTTCCAGCAGAAAATTGATTAAAAGATATTCTAGCATCTCAGTTTTCCTTCAACCAAGAATTGGTTGGCTTTAAGAAAAAATATTATTTGAAGTGTGGATAATTTTACAAAATTCTTTGAAATTAAATTTGCAAAAGGAAAAAACTTCTCTAAAGCATTGGCAATTTAATATTTATTAGAAAAAACATTCCAAAAAATAGAAATCAAATGTAAATTGTACTCTTTAACTGTAAGATTTATGATTGACATACAAAGTTTTTAGTTTAGATAAACAACAAAATTCCTAAATTAAAATGATGAGTATATCCATTAGACATCAGGAACAACCTATTTGACATAATATTCACATGTAAGTAAGAACTCAAACAAAGTTTACATAATCCAAAACTTGGAAGACATCCAAAAAGGAAAAAATTTATTCTTCAGCTCAAGGACTGATTTCTTCTCCTTTTGCCCCTGTAAATTATCAGTTAACATCATAAATTAGCTGTCACTGTCACTAGCTGTGCATTCAAATATCTTGTTTTTGGATCTCACATTTCTACCATGATCGATCTACTGACAAAGTGAGATTTGGATCTGCCTAAAGTTCAAAGATCCATTGGCATTTTTGGATGATGTCCAATAGGAAAGGACAAACTGTTTTTCCTGGTGGGCAAAGGTAAGACTAGCAGATATTTATTGCTATCAGGTGTAATTTTTTAAATATTAAGGTCACCATGACATCCTGACCTCTGGTAACTGGAATTTTCTCCGCAACCAAAGCTTTGAACCCCAGTAACATAATAGATTCATGTAAGAGTTCAAAACGTGAATCTCACCAGCTAAAGATTACACAGGGGAGAGTGAAGACATTTTAAGAGAAGTTGTTGACAGGATCAGATCAATATAACCTAAACGTTTTGAAAGCAGTATTGCCTAAAAGCTGCTTAGGAGCAGGTATATATTTTGCAGTAATGAAAACTAAATCAAGGATATAGAACAAAGCAGATATGGTTTTCTTTTTAACACCATGATGATAATATTTTGCAAACAAATTGCACAAGTAATGAGATGCACATAAAGTTTAACCTCTTTTGCAAGAATTATGCAGATTCCATAAAAGTCGTTTTTATAAGAAATCTTTCAGCACCAAATTTTGTATTGACTGAGAAAGCGTGCAATTTACACTCATACATAGTTAAACTTCAAATTCGAGATAAATCCAAACTGCCATTTGGAAAAATAGTTTAAGTTAATAAAAATGTTTAAAAATAAAACCTAAATTCAAATACTAAATTATATTTAAATTGTCATCTGGGATGAGCTTAGGTGGCAAAATATCATGGTCTTTCACAGCAGAACACCAGCTTCAAATCCCCCAATGATATGTTAAGTGTTCAAATTGGGTTAATTACTGCATCCAAACCTAGCAAATCGAGGAAAAGTGCCAGTCATACAAAATATTGGTTAGCATTGACTATAGTGTTGAGATTCAGCCAGTATGGGCAACTTGTAAGTAATTTCCAATTCAAAAGCGACGCAGTAGTAGAGCTGAGTCTGCTGAAGAAATCAGAAAAAAACAGAAATCTGATGAAAAATAACACAAAACAATTGAAAACAAATCCTATAGATTTTATTTTATTTTTCAAAATCATAGAAAATATTGGTTAGCATTGACCATAGTGTTGAGATTCAGCTAGTATGGGCACAACTTCAAAGTATTTTCCAAGTCAAATGCGAGGCAGTAGAGCTGAGTCTGCTGAAAAAATCAGAAAAAAAACAGAAATCTGATGAAAAATAACACAAATCAATTGAAAACAAGTTGAATGTTGACAGGGCTGCTAGAGGCAACCCCGGCCAGACTGGTATTGAATGCATTTTAAGAAATGATTCAGGGGAGGTGGTGTGGGCTACTGCAGAAAATCTTGTGGTCTGCACCAATGACAAAGCTGAATTCGAGGCCTTGGTCAGAGGATTAGAAGAATGTGTCAGAAGGAATCAGCTTGATATAGATATTGAGGGAGATTCCCTAATATGCATTAATGGGATTCCGCGAAAGAAATGCACAAATTGGAAGCTGGAAAGACTGATGCTTTGGGCCTGGGAGTGCTTGACGAGGCTCAACTTCACCATCAAACACATTTTCAGAGAGGTGAATGGCGCTGCCGATTGGCTGGCTAACCAGGGAGCGGATGGTTTGAATATAGTGATGACTGCAGAAGAGTGTGACTGTTCTGTCGCCTTGAAATGCATAATTGCAAATGATATGGGCCAGTAGCTGGTCTTCACGGTGCCTGCCTTTCCTTTGTTTTGATTGTGTCTGCCTTTCTCATCTGTGCGCGGCCCGTTGCTGGGTTTGTTGCTCGATGACTTGCTTCTGGTCCGTGCCTGGATGGGTGCGCTTGGCTCATGTGTGTCTTGCCTGGCAACTACCCTGGTGTTGCATTTACCTTGCTGACTTGGTCACTCTGTTTTGGGGTTCCTTCTTTTTCCCCGTGATCGAGCTTGATGTTTTCAGGCAATTGGATTAATGGACGGGAGCTACCCGCTTGGTAGCATTTACCAAAAAAAAAAAAAATCCTATTGATTTTATTTTATTTTTCGTTTTTAAATTTTTGCTGAAATTTCTCACCAATTATGAATCAAAAATCAGCCCGGTGCGTACTTGCCAAGTCCGGATCTCAACGGCATATAACATCCAAACCCAAGGATGGCTGGGTGAAATTCACGGATGATTTTGGAGAGAATTGATGTTCTGTCGAGAGCTCCACTGGGAAGTGAAAGAGGATGCCTAGAAGTACCTCAAATTTCTAAATTCTAAGAAAAATACGTGAGTAGGAAAATGCAATGGGGCGGATTACCAGGCGATAGGGATGCATCTCCACAGAACAAAGGGCAGAATTGATGCATCCAATCCCAATGGGCAAGGGCAAGGCTGATTTTCATAGAAATGATGCGTCCAACCCCAAGTGACAGGCTGAATGCAGCTTGCATTTACGTTGGATTGAATAAAAAGCAGGTATCGCACTGAAATGCACAATCCAATCCGAACAGACTAGGCTAACGCAAGCCCCGGCTAACTTTGTTGTAGACTGGGAAATTTGAATCATACACAAATCAAGAACAGCTGATGCGGAAAATAAAAAGATTTGAAAAAATCGATAGGCCCTCATGTTTGAAACACATATAACACCTTTGCGGCTGATTCTATGAATCCGAGATACGAATCGCATAAAAAATTTACAAAAACACTAAATTAGAAAGCAAGTTAGTTTATAATTCGTCGAATCTCACAGTAAACCAAGGAAAAACTAAAATCCAACCCAAGCATACCTCCAAATATCGGATCGGACAGCAAAACATTTTAAGATTACAGTTAATTTTAAAAACATAAAAGAAAATTACTGACCATGGTGCGTAAAATTCAACGAGGGCACCCTTGTCTTTGCCCACTTCATTCTCAAAGGTATCGGGATTCAGGGCCACGACGTCATCGGATCGAACCTCCACAATCAAAGCTGCTAAGGCAACCACGGCAAACGCTAAGATCCATGTTCTGTTCATTGTGGAGCTGAATAAATTCTGCAGTACCTATTAAAACCCTCAAAACCCTAAAGCACGACTGAATCTTGCAATAAAGAGAACTTAAACTGCGCTATTTTGAAGACACATTTGGCTGGATCTGTATATTTATATTGCAAGGCTTGCCCAAACGGTCACCAAATAAAACGCAGAAACACCACTCTTTGACCTATTCCAAGCTTAGTATTGCCGGGCCGTATTTAGCACTTAATGTTGAGAAATAGTATTATTGCTTTGAAATTCGGATAAATTCAATGCCGTTACGTCACGCTGCCGGGACGCCTAAAGCGGGTCATGAATTTGGCGGTTAGTCAATGTTTTTAATGATTTATGGACCAACTTAATTGATGAAATTTAAATGAACAATTTTTCCAAATTTTTAGTGGAAGTTATAACTTTGTTACCTAATGGTTGAAAACATACCCTCCAAAATATTTAGCTAAATTAGAAGGTGTAAGGGATGTGTAAAAAAAAAATTGAAGGAAATATTAAGGAGATTAAAAACTAGTACTTTAGCGGTTCAAAGATTACGTTGATAGAAAATTATATGAATGTTAGTATGCTAATAAATAATAAGTGTTAAATAATGGAATGAAATAAACATAAAGCAATGCAAATAAAAAAAAAAGTTGTCATCAAATTGACAAAAAAATATTGCAGAAGAAATAGAATGTTCCCATCTATTTGGAAAATCAATATTTATCTGTCTTTTACATGATAAAGTGAGATTTTGGAGGCTTTTACCATTAAATGACTGTTTGTTTACCATTAAACGACAATTAAAACTTGTTTTTTGATGACTCAACGGGGATTTGCATGTGTGAGACTTGTTTCAGGCTCAATCTCACACTATATGTAGCCTATCTGCTAATACTTGAATGAATGTTAAGAAGATTAGAACGATTAGAAGGAATTGAAGGAATATAAAGAAGATTAGGAGGAATTGAGTGACTAGAAGAAATTAGGTTGATGAATATCTAGAATATCTAATGTAACTAAAGATTTGAATTATTTATCTTTATTACCTAAAACATTAATAAAAAGTCGATAAAATGTGCATTCAAAGTGGAATTAGGTAATGTTTATTGTAACCAAATTATCTAAAGTGGCTGAAATAACTCTTGTATGGGACAATACACATGCAAAAAATATAGAGAGAGTTGTTGTAGTAATGATGATAGTTGGAAAGACCACCTTAAAAGATAAGGGCACTAAATTACCACTGCTCTACACCTTCCTTGTTGATATTGAAAATGTCTTTGTGCTTTGATTTGCCACTGCATCTTTCTCTATATCAAAGCACTCTCTATCACCACACCTAGCTACAGTGGCATTCCCCCAACAACAATGTCACTTCTCCTTTCTACTAAATGGATCAAAGCACTTTCCACACTTAATATTTGGTTGTATACTCAAAAAATACTAGTGATGTGATTTATGAATGATCAATTCAACAAGCACTACCAACACACATATACAAAGTGATATAATCAAGAATGGGATCTCTTCTCATCTACTTATTCCTCAAATATCGATATTCCACATAGAAGTAGAGTTCCCTAAAAATCCAGGGTTGCATGCCCCATCAATTAATAACATCTTATATAGATAGGGGTCATTCATGAGTGAACTCCCTATCGAGTAATTCCATAGAAGTTGTGAAGAAGATTATTGGTTGATATGCAAATAAATCCATACAATTATATTGGAAAGTAATGGTTACTAAGATCCCACATAACATGGTGTATTATGAATATGAATGACAACTCACACTTTAACATGAAGCTTCCTTACATACTTCAAGTTAAAGATTTTGATACTTTCTAATGCGGTTCATGTCATTATTATCATAAGAATAATATCTCATCTTTAGAGACACAGGCAACTATCTTCAATCACCACATAGTTTTCAATGTGGTAGATGAGGTCTGACAACCTAAAAAATATTTATTGACAACTTGAAAATAGTTTACAAGCATGAAACAAGTTTGCAAGCAATTTTATGGACTTGCAAGTCCACCTAAAAAATATATTAAGTAATAAATGCTTGCAAATGAAACTATTAAAAATAACATATAAGTATGTGATATTTACTATACTTTTCAAAGTAAAAATAAAATAAAAGAATTACCAAATAATGAATGGTTGATTTTTTAAGAGTAAAATTAAAAATGATATTAAAGTAAAATAGTTCTTCAAATAAAAATTAAAAAACAATGTGGATAAAATAAAATAATTTTTAACTAAAATTTAAAATTTATGTTGCCTATATAAGTATGTAGTAAATAAAATAGTTTTAAAGTATTATAAAAATAACTCTTAAGTAAATAAAATAGCTCAAAATTGATATTTCTCAATATTTTTTAAATAAATGTATTTAATATAGATCTATACTAGCAATTAAACATTTGATTTTTTTAAAAGATATTTTAAAACATGGTTGTCATTTATCTTTGTTATTGTTAGCAAAGATGTCTCGACCTTGCTTTTAATGTTAAGTATATAAAGAATGTAGTTTTGGGACAATGAAAAATAAAAACTCAATTTTTGGGCTATATGCTTTATTTTGGAAAAATAGAAACTTAGGTTATTCGGCATCACTTCCAAGGATGCTTGTTGCATATACATTTTCAATCTCTATAACTTAAAAGATAAATAGGCCCCAAGACCTCTCGAATCAAAAGTTATGGAATATGAAATTTGGGCCTCTTACATTATAAATGTAAAAACATCTAGGACATAGAAAAGAGCTATAAGAGGGGCTTACACTTGTTGACCAACTTATGATGCATGATATCACACACCATACAAAGTCTTTGAATTGAGATAATGAAGTCAAAATAGAACACTTGAGTTGGTGAGTGGATTATGATGCACTTATGATAACTGGAAAGAATATGTTATTGTTCTCACATGAACCCATTTTGGACTTGGGTGTTAGTTTTCTCACTAAATATTTGGGCACCACTTTTTTAAGTAGTTTTGGCTCATGGCTTTATAATTATCATATGATGGTTTTGTCTATTACTTCTATTTATAGGGTGCTTGAGATGGGGGTATTGATAGTGAGTTTGTAAATATTATTCAGCTATCAAATTTACTCCAAATCTCTCACTAGTAATATTCTTGTAAAAGCTTTCTTTGTAAATGTATTGTAACCATGTTTAGATTATTGAATAATACATTGGATTCCTTTCTAGAGTGTGGAATTTTTCTCTTGAAAGGGTTTTCCCTATGTACACTTATGTTGTGGTATAATTTTTTTTATGTTTTGTGTACTTGATGATGGGTCATATAGGTGAGAAGGGTCTAAGGACCTTGAAAAATAAAAGCCTTATTGAAGGGCTAAATGATTGAAGCCTCGAGTTCATTTTTTTGAATATTGTATTTATTGAAAACAAAACCATGTTCAATTTAATTCATGTTCTGATACATATTTTAGGACATTAAACTCGACACATTCTAATATTTTTGGTTTTGTTAATGTTCCCTTTATTACAAACTATGTTTATTATGTTTCATTCATTGATGAAAATAGTAGAAGGATATAGATATATTTCCTTAGGAGTAAATATAATTTTTTCTATCAAATGAAAGCTTTTAAGGCACTTATAAATAATTAGACTAGTAAAAAGATTAAGATTTTGAGGATTGATAGTGGTGATGAGTTTTATTTACTAGATATTGGCAAGTTTTACAAGGATTACAAAATAGAAAGATATAAGACAACTTTATACATTTCTCTACATAATGGAGTTGCAAAACTAATGAATAGGATATTGATGGAGAGGACTACAATTATGCTTAATGAGGCTAAATTTTTAACAACCACCTCATTCTATAAAGAATTTGTAAGATTTTTTGTTAAATAAGCCCAAGATACAATGAAAGATTAGGAAAGCATGACAAAAAAATATTCTAGAATAAATTGTATTCTATATAGCAAATAAGAGTTTGTGTGTTTAAAATATACAAATAAGTATTGCTTTCTATAGAGCAAGGCAATGCATGAGGTAACTCAAGGTCTCGCATAATGCATGGAGTTCAACTGGAAGTAACAAAGTTGTAAATTTTATCTAAAGAGGAAGGTTTATCTAAGAAAGCTTACCCAAATCTAGAGCAAATAGCTAATAAACTAATTACTTGCATGAATAAATACAACTAGATAAAAACATGCTAAGTAAGCTTAAGTGAGTGTAAAAAAAGAATCTTTTACACTAGCAACCCCCCTTAAGTGCAACTTAGGAGAAAAACCTATAGAAGCAACAAAGATGGGTCTCGGCAACAAGGCCATGTTAGGTACCCACGTACATATCAAATCCCCCCCACAAAAAGAGAGGGAAAATAAGAGGATTAAGTAGGGCCCCTAAAATATCCAATGGTAGATGCTTGAAACTGGATGGAGAATATAGTTCATGATCATCGAACAACATTCCTCCCCTTAGGAAAAAATAAAACCAAAAGTGAATGAAATCTATCTTCCAAGTCCTAAATGGAATATGTAGGTAGAAAGTGTAAAATGTATGAAGTCTTTGAAGTCGGCTCAAGTATCCTCATGTCAATGTTGAAAGTAGTCACAATAAATCAGTTGTTCTAGGGGCCACAATGTTGAAGATGACAAATCAAAATCTTCTAGAGATTGATATAGAGCACAATCCACAGACAATGATGGTTTGACAACAATTGTGTAATGACTGACAACAAAGAGGAGAGATAGCCCCTCAAATGTGTCTTCCAAATCTGAAATATGTGTCTCCAAAAACAAGTTTCAAACTCCTATCAAGAGATCATCGAACCAAAAAGTTGAATAAAGAAGACTATGGATGCCCTGCTGCAAGAAGTCATTGGAAGCTTTTGAGGAAGCATTACTAGAATTTATATCTGCAATAGGTGTTTTTGATGGGGTATCAATGAACTGATCTTCCATACAATATGTTTCACATTAGATGAGGCAACATAAGTCTCAATATCATTCACAATAGCTTGGTTCTCCAAGGAAAAATCACTTTTAGATGAAGATTCAATATCTCCATACAACTGTTGGATTATGATCCAAGCAGTAAAAGGGCACTCAGTGTGCTCTATGTGATGTAGAGTATCCTCAGAAATAGTAATACATATTAATCCATAGATTATGTCATTATTATTAAACCATGCATTCTTTTCATCATAGTCACTTGGCTCAAGAACGAGTTTGAGGAGATAGGGTAGTAGATCTTGCTCAAGGTAATGATTCTTTATCCCTTTTTTCCAAGACAAAAAGTTCTTTGAAGTTAGCTTAACAACAAAATAATGAAAATGGTGTTTAAGAAACATGATTAACCCCATAAATGGAACTTTATCTCAGTTTTTTATTACAAAGTACATTTATAATCCCCCAATAATGAATGCAAAAAGCAAAAAAATAAACTTCTCCTTCGCATGGAGTGACATGCAAGCACATACAAGAATCATGCAACTAAAAAAGAAGATGCTGATTTGGTGACACGAGAGGATGCTCTAACTTTCTTAGTTGATTTGAACGCAGTGATGATTCCATATTCAATCAATGAGGTTGCAAAATATACATGCAACACACATGCGGCTAAAAAAACAGATGGTAAACCCTCAAAATCTGGTTTTTTTTATAATTTTTTGATTCTCCAGATCATCTGAGGATGCAAGAGAAGAGCATACCATTTTGCTAAAAAAAAATAACAAATTTGCAATCAATATTTTTAAAAGCAATCCTATCAATCATGAAAGCTCTGATACCATGTAAAAAAAATTGTTAAATAAGCCCAAGATACAATGAAAGATTAGGAAAGCATGACAAAAAAAAATGCTAGAATAAATTATATTCTATATAGCAAATAAGAGTTTGTGTTTAAAATATACAAATATCCATTACTTTATATAGAGCAAGGCAATGCATGAGGTAACTCAAGGTCTCACAGAGTTCAACTAGAGTTCAACTGGAGGTAACAAAGCTGTAAAGTTTATCTAAGGAGTGAAGCTTATCTAAGAAAGCTTATCCAAATCTAGAGCAAATAGCTAATAAAATAATTACTTGCATGAATAAATACAACTAGATAAAAACATGTTAAATAAACTTAAGTGAGTGTAAAAAAATAATCTTTTACACTAATAGAATTTACTTGGTTTTATTTACCATGTAGTAATAAATTAAAATCATCAAAGAAATAGGATATCAAAGTTTTTCTTTCAATAACTAGAAATGCAACTACATAACTGAATATATAAACATTTCATAACAACTTATCTTTCTTTTTGAACTAAAAATCTAATAAACAATCTTTTTCCTTTTACATTTCAACATGAAAGATTTCAATGAAAGAAAATATAATATTAACTTTTAAGGTACAAGGTCTAAGATCTCGTATCCGAATACTTTTTGTCTTCTAGAACTTGGCATGTCATCTACAAGAGGGAGAGCATCACCTAGGTGTTTTACCTCCAACCATAGACCAGCAGTCCCCTGCACACCTTTCTATCTAGAAGTGGCCCTACCCTTCAATTGTCACACCCCGTCTTGTTGTTACTGATTTATTTTTACCTTCACAGGAAAACTAAATGGTAAATGTAATCATGATTTTTATATGCTTGCTAAAATAATGGAATGTTGAAATAGGTATTATGTGAAAGTGTTGATTAATTCTTAATATGGCTTTGAAAGAGTAAATATGTTTGCAATGATTGCTATATGAATATGTTAAAGTTATGATGCATATGGATTTATTATGAACATTTAACTGCCATTGAAAATGTGTTGAGTTGGTTACAGGGATAGGTTTAATCCTCCAGGTGGAGGGGAAGTATCACTTAGGAGAAGTGATTGGTCGGATGACCCTAAATGAAACCTATCTAAGCTTACACACACTCACAATAGAATGGTTGAGTCCAGACATAGTGTTGGGAATTGGTAAGTCATCCTTTGCATGATGTGTTTGCATTAGTAAGGGTCTTGATTACTGTTAAGTGCATTCTTGGATGATCTTTATATGTGTGGAGCTTATGAGTTATTCCTTATGCTACTATGCTTGATTGAATGCTTGAATGAGTGTTTGAGATATATGTCTATATCCATTATATGCACATGTTGATATATGTGTATGTCGGATATAATGGGATGTCCATAAGCACATGTATGATTATGCATATACATATAGATGTTAATATGATGTTATATGAGGACATAATCTAATGGGCATAGTCATTCGAGTATCGAATGGACTATTTGATCATTGTATTGCTATAGAATTTATATATATGTATGTGAGTGTACGTATATATATACATATACACACATGAGCATTAATGCTTATATAGAGGAATGTGTGTGTGTATATATATAATATTATTATTATGTGAATGTTAACTTGTTCATATTCATTTGTATATCAAATGTATACATACTCGATTGACATGATATATATATATACATATATATGTGATATAACATAATTTTATTTATTGACATATATATATATATATATATATATATATATATATATATATATATATATATATGTATGTATATTTATGCATATGTATGTATATGTATATGTACATATATAAATATATATATTTATATATCTATATAATGTTTGGAGGTCGAATATATATATACTTAGAGGCTGATTTATATATATAAACATAGGTCAATTTGTATGTAATACATGCAAAGCTTTTACAAGCCGATTATTACATATGTTATCAATCAATGTATAAAGGCCAAATCAAAAGCAAGGTAATGCACAATAGTAAGGTCGATGTGGGAAATAGACCATAGTCGATACTATGGGAAAGCATTTTAGAATTGCTAAACAACGAATTACTCAACATTGAATGCTTTTATATAAAGCGATGAAATAGATACCAACTGCAAAATAAAGTGAAATGCATGAGAATAGGAAACATGTAAAACAAGGTGTGAATTGGTCAAAGTACCAAATAGATACATCATCTTTGAAAAATGACTCATTTCTACTATGTTGCTAAATAAAGTTGTGACTAAGTCGACATAGAATGAGTGTTGCTTGTAGAATGAAGACTATTTCAAAGAGTAAAGCCACACCCAAACAATATGAGGATGGTTGCATAATTGGCGTAAAATTGAGAAAGCTTTGTTTCCTGTAGAGCTCTATTATGTAGCAAGTTGGTTGTCATCATTTGATCATGTGCAAATTGAACTAGTCTTTTACTGCTATCAAGCATAGAAGTCGATCTATGGCATTATATGTTGAGTGTACTCTTTTATTATTGCCACCTTTTAGCTATGTATCGTGAGTTGACTAGCATGGAGATTGTTGTCATTTTGCATGCCTTTTTTATAGGCTGCAATGTCTCCTTTTTCTATATAAATAAAGAGGTCAGTGCTCTCACTTGGGATACACTTCTTATTCTGTAAATTTACTCTACTATATTATTTTGTGAGAGATAAGAGATATTTAGAGAGAGTTGATAACTGCTTTATGAGAGTGTTGCATTACTTTGAGTTAGAAGCTTGCTTTGGGTTGTTAAAGTGAAGCTAGGAAGCTGTTGTAGAAGGTTGTGTATCAAGTCAGTCAGTTGGTTAAGCATATTACAGGCATGAGGATCTAATCTTCTCTCATTTTGTCTTTATTTATGAAATATTGAGAATTGAATGCTTTATTTGATCTGCTTGAGATTGCTTGCATTAGGAAAATATATCATTTTCTTTGGAAAGGAAAAAGAAGTTGTTTTATGTTTTTCTATGAAAGTGCATGAATTTACTCCATAATAGGATGGAATGTTTGACATTAGTATTAAGATACTAGGAATGACTAAACATGATTAGCTTAAGGAAGTGTCTCTATACTCCTATATACTCTATATGGGGATTTAGATAATGATGTTATTTATGTACATAGGTAGTAATACTAAAAGTATATTATGAAATGTATGAACGCAATGAAGTGACATGACACTGTAGCTTATTATGATAGGGAACCTTGGGAATGATAGGGTTAGCATTACAAAAGTGATGGTATGAAAAGTATGATGTGACGTTATGTAAACCACATCAATTATCTTTACTAAAATGTTCACTTGATCACACGCCACTCTTGAATGAAATCCTAGGTTTGGAATAACCTTATGAGTTGAGAAGTTTATTTGAGGAAACCCTAGGTTAAGAGTTACCTAATGGGTTGAGAAAAAGTACTTGAATACCATTGAAACCAATGGGTTGGGATTACTCTACATGGTTAGGAAGATTAATAGGTCTTGCTTGGAACATATAGGTTTAGATTAACCAATATGAACGGACTAATCATTGGATGATGTTTTATCTTAGGATTAGGATAAACCAAGATTATAACTCACCTGTGTGATTAAGTTAATCACTTGAGTTTATGAAATACTATATGTTTGGAGACATAGGTAGGATTACATATAGACTCAGAGTTGCTACTTGATTAGCTGCTTTACACTCTTGAGAATGAAGTCATATTATTGACAAGATTCTAATATTTTGAATAAACATTTTTATTAAGGAGATTGTACTCTCGAATGGAATCATCTATTGATATGATTACTCTTTGATTAAGGTCATTCATTGATGTGATTATACTCTTGATGAGAATCACTTGTTAATGTGGTATATTACTAAATGGAGTGAGTGATTTATAAATATTTAATCTATGATTAGATGAAGCTTATGTAGCTATACTTATATTATAAAGTTATTTCTAGGACTAGGTTGTCCATTGAAGGGAATTAAAGCTTGTTGTTTATGCAAAGTTATGTTGTAAACTAGGAAAGCTCGTATATTATACCTGGGATGGAAATATCCATTGAAGGGGGGTAACATATGCTTAGGAATTATTGGTATAAATACCATAGTGATATGGGAAAAGGGAAATAGGTTAGTTTTGAGGTTAGGGAGTACCTATGGAAGGAATTTTCCTAAGCATAGTATACAAATGGTCATAATCCAAACCAAGCTATAGAAGTGTATGTGAATAGGGAGACTGTCACTTGAAGTACTGGGTGAGAATACTTTAGCAAAATTAGTGTAAGTAGCCACTATTTATGTTGTTAATTCACTGTGTTGCTTTTATGCATTCTAGTTCAATATTTTCATACTCATAGGGGAAACAAATGTATGATTAGGTTATGGTTTGTAGGACACAACACTAAGCTCATATAGGCATTTTTTATGAGGTTTACCAACCAATCTCTTTGTTGAAGGGTAGGGCCATCTTGTCATATGTGACAGATGTGCGAGGGATCGCATTTGAGTCTGTGGTTGGTGGAAAAGCACTTATGTGATGCTTCTCCTCATTAGATGGCAACCAAGGTTTGTGGATGTTTGGCCAGAATTGAGGATAGCTAGAGTGTATGCACCAAAGAGTGAGGACATCCATAAGGTATACACCATTGTGGCAACATCAAGACCGGTTTGTATATCTATTGCCAGATGAAGCTCATAATCTGAGCTAAGTATGTATAATGTACCCATTTATATGGAAGGATGAAATCATGAATGATAAACTTGAAGTTCATTCAATATGATATCTATGATCATGGAAAGATTTGTGAAATTATAATAGAATGCAATGGAAGTTGAAAATAGTGTTATCTCAAATGAGCATGTAATTTACATTATGGAAAGAAAATTTTTATTGCTATTTCATGACATCATAGAATATTTATTTAACATGAAATATTTTGAATTTTATTGAGTAGAACACTAGGGTTTTTACATGTGGTATCAAAGCTACCAAGTTTAGCTCTAGAACCTATGAGATCATTACGCAAACAATGTGTAAACCTTATCAAAAGATAATGGTAGAAAAGTTCTCATGCCAAGATGGCAAGAGAAAAGAACATGGGGAAATGAAAACGAAGATAATATTCGAGGAAACTTGTTTATGTTTGGTTTTGGGAATTAAGGTGTCTCAACCTTTGCAATTTCATAGCATTAAAATATTAATTTATTAATGCTTATGTTGTATTTTCTTGCTCATATTAATTTGTCATCTAATGTGACTTAGCATAGTGAGTTGTCAGCATATTGAGAGGTGACATTGGATGTGACATGGATGTTGTGGTATCCACATGGAAATGTAGGTGTCCCACCTTGAGAAGATATTCTTTGACATGTGTCGACATCTTTGAGGGATTCTATGACAGATTCCTATGACGATCTTATGACACATAAGAGCCAAATTATATGACAGGTTGGACATGTGTTGGAAGGAATCTTTTCATGGGGAATTTAGGCACCCAATTTTGGCTATGACAAGTTGTAAGAGAATGTAAGAGGCATCTTCTATATTTAGTCAGTTATGATAGATTCTCTTACAACTGTAAGAGTTGGCATATATGATAGATTCTATGACATTGTAAGGCATTTGTCATACCTATTTGGGGTGCCAAGGTATGGAGGCATGTAAGGGGGGTTAGGAATCATGTGACAAGTGTCACATGAGTCAAATATGTGGTTGGAAAATATGCCACATGGATTTGGACGCCCATCTCTTGTAGCTTGTTCTAGAAGCTAATTTCATGCTTGTATTCTCTATATATTGGATGTCTTGGAGTGGGTTTTGGATTATGAGAATTGCAGGGTTATGTTGTTGGATTTCTTCCAGAAGAGCATGATGTAGTCTCCACATTAAGGCTGTGAGCCTGAAATGTATTGTAACCATATTGTTGTTGATTAATACATTGGTTTGATGCTTTGGAGGGTGGGGTTTTTTACCCAAAAGGGTTTTTCCTATGTATATGGTGTTTTCTTCTCTTCTGTCTATCTTTCTTTTGTTCTTTGTGTTTCTCATTCTTAAATGTTATTTTATATGTTCTTATGCTGCTGAAATTTTCTTAGATTTGGAACTACATCATCTTTCCTCTAAGGGTTAATGCATGGGAATTCAACTATGTATGTTTCCGCTTTAAGGCATAGTAGTATGTGCTTGTATCAAGATGATTAAAATTTGATTTTTTTAAAGAAACATAAAATGTTGAAGGTGCATACTATTCTTGGAAGGCTTTCCAAGTTTGTCATTCCCTTTTATTTGGTATCAAAGCTTACTTCCAGAATTGCATGTGCTTGCATGCGTAATTTTTGTAAGTTGCATGTACTTGCATGTGCTTGCATGTGTATGTTTGTAAGTTTCATGTACTTGCATGTCACTTGCATGTACTTGCATGGACTTGCATGTCACTTGCATGTGCTCGCATGGTGTTGCATGTGGTGTTTGGGGTTCTAGGTATTTCTTCTATTGTGATTTCTTAGCCTGGCCAGCTTGAGGGAATCTGTTTTGAAGGAATTGGCTGATTATTAATCCTTGGTTGAGTGGAAGTTTTGTAGTTGATCTTGTTTTTGGAAATAGCAGGCATTATGAAGAATGGAAAAGATAGAGCTTTTATGGAATTCATCATGTGGTTATATTCGATATGTTATTGATCTAGAGCTCTTGATTTGATAGTTGAACATGTAATGCCCCGCCATGGAACCCAGAGAACAACACACGAAGTAACTAAATAATCGAACAAATTTTTTTAAAGACATTCAATTACAACACGAGTGCAAAGTAAACATCTACACATACATTCTTAGGGTTTTGTGACTACGCTACATAAACATACACAAGTAAGAGCATCTCAATATTAAACCATAAACATAAATCATAAGGATAAATCATATCAATAATGAATATTCCAATTACATAATCATAATTCAACCAAGTTACATCATAAATATTATAATAAGGTCTCACATGATCATCAAGAATGTTCACAATAAAGATGAAGATCATGACAGATCTGTCAACCTTGTTCATGAGCATGCTCAACGTCCAACTCCATGAACAATATAAAATCAGGAACCTATCATAAAAACAACATCATCCACACACTACAACACCTGCAAAGGAACCCAATGGAGAATAGAGCACGTTCCTCCCAACCACATGGTACTCAAAAATCTACCCCTCATGCTAGGAGATAATATCAAGTCCTCAAAGATTAAAAAAACATGAAGACAAAACATAACATCACATGGCTTGATGTACACATAATGACATAATGATATAAACCACATAATTACAACAAAGCTCTTAGAGGCAACATCATAACCAATGGTAACTCTACACAAGAGACCACATAACATGCATTAAGATAAGAGTGTCATCACATAGTTACTGTTAGAGTAATAATTTTATTACGCTTAATTAATTACATCATACTGGTTAATTAATTAAGTCACTTATTCCTCTAGTTGCTTAAGCTAAACTTAGGCGCATTAATAATTATTTATTAATTATTAAGTGTGCACACTAGGGTTTCATTTAGGGTTTCCCTTTTAGGGTTTCTTGATCTCCTTCATAAGGATTGATCTCTTTGTAATAACTGAGATTCTATAATGCATTTTACACTTTGAGGTTTGCAGAACATCTTCTTGGTTTTGCATGTCTTTTGCATGTGACAGGTATCCATTTGCATGCAGGTGATCTTGGATTCTAACATGGTATCAGAGCTCCAGACCTGCAGCTGCCTGTTCGTGATCTAAAGATATGGCTTCTCAGTGAGTTTCAAGTGCAAGGGTTTCCACAGGCATCTTTTCTACAAGATCTGGGGGTAGCTGATTTTTTGGCACACTATGGGCTCAAACGGACGTCGCCATCGCGTTCGCAGCGCCTCAAAACCCTAGGAACGCCTGTCGTTTGGTTGATTTTGGTGATCTTGATCTGGGAGGCAAAATTTTTTTACCAGGGAGGCCGTACGGCCTCCCCAGCACGCATTTCGAGGTCGAAAATTGCACAAAAATTGAGAAAATGACCTTTCTCGGTTCTGTGCCGCGCCCCAGTTTAAACGGCCCCGCCACCGGGCGGCCACCCACCCGCCACCGCCGCCGGTGGCTCCCCCATCCGGCCGTCGACCCTGCTCAGCCCCTGAGGGCTCCCAGTCCACAACGCCCGGTCGTATGGAGAACCAGGGGCTCCGCCCAGCCCCCATTTCTGCGCCCATGGTCACATGGGTGACCAGGGGCCAAAATTTTTTTGCAGGGGGCCAGATTTTTTGCGACGACGGCCTGCAGGCCGTCAAATTTATGCCCGTGAACCGCTGACGTCAGCATGACGTCAGCGTCCGTACGGCCTCTCCTTGCCCCTCCTAACCCTAGTTTTCTCTAAAGAAGCAGTTTTTTTCTTTTTTGCATAACTTGGGCATACGGTATCGAAATTGGGCAAACGAGATATCGCCGGAAAGCTGGTTCCGAGCACTTTCATTTGGTGCAGTTTATTTTTCAGTATTTTCCTGTTTTACTGCATTTATTGCTGGTTGAAGTCAGATGTACTTTTTATGCTTCCGAGCTCATAACTTTTTGCCACGATCTCCGATTTTCGCTATCTTTGCGGCGTTGGAATGGTATTGAGGAGCTCTATGTTGCTGTCCATGCACTTTTTTCTGTATCTGTCCCAGGTTTTTCATTATTCCAGATTTGGCCCGATGGGTGTTTTGGAGATTACTTGGATATTTTGATAGTTGGGAGAGTGCTTCTTGCATCTTTGCACTTCATTTTCAGTGATACATCATTTAATAATCGACTGCTGCTTCATAGATTCCAGAGTTGTTCCCGTTTGGAGTTTTCGAGTGTTCCGTGGCATCGGGTCTGCTGTTGCATGATTATGATTCCGATATGGTTTCTTGTAGACAGAAGTATCTTTCCTTGCTTGCCAGATTGCGGTTCCAGTGTTACTCTACAGTGTTCTTCCAGTGCTTCTTTGCGGCATGTCATATCATTGTAGGGGGGTTTTGTCCCACTGGGTTTTCCTCCTCTACCTCTTTCTTGCATTTGTAAATGGGTACCTGATCAGGCCTAGTTGTCGGGACCCATCTTTTCTTGCATGCATCTTATTCTAGTGTTTTTAGCTTCTTCCTAAGTTCATCTTAAGGGGGGGTGTTAGAGTAATAATTTTATTACGCTTAATTAATTACATCATACTAGTTAATTAATTAAGTCACTTATTCCTCTAGTTGCTTAAGCTAAACTTAGGCGCATTAATAATTATTTATTAATTATTAAGTGTGCACACTAGGGTTTTCATTTAGGGTTTCCCTTTTAGGGTTTCTTGATCTCCTTCATAAGGATTGATCTCTTTGTAATAACTGAGATTCTAATAATGCATTTTACACTTTGAGGTTTGCAGAACATCTTCTTGGTTTTGCATGTCTTTTGCATGTGACAGGTATCCATTTGCATGCAGGTGATCTTGGATTCTAACAGTTACTTTAGGTTACCCTAGTGAATCTTCTTAGACTATCAGCCCTCATATCGAGTTACCCTGACAATCTCTACCGATTCCCAACCCCTAAATAAACTCATGTGGAATCGAACTACCTTTCAAGAAGACAAAGTAGATGATCATGCCATTTTAGTCCATCTCAACCTACCCTTAATCTATACAAGCACTAAGGTATTAGGTGAGGCATTCAAATTATCTGAATTAGTTAATGAACACTACCCAAACCCTAATACATTTAATTAAGGTTTTCACTTAATTATAAACTCTTGATAGGTTACCCTAGTTACCACTTAGGGTTCCAGACCCTATCGCAAGCCACTCTCCCTAATAACATGACTCATTAACAATTACAAAGGGTAGCCATCATGCACATTAAACAAAAACCATGAATGGACACATCTCAATCATGACAAAGACCAATTGACATTCAAAATACCTCCAAGGTAACAAAAAATCATGCATGGCTAAGTCTCAAATTAGATCATTGCAATTGAATAATAAAGTAAAATCATCATAAACTTTACAACAAAATTTTCCTTTCCTAGCCTTTGGAAGATTTTAATACTCCAAAACATATCAATCCCATAATCAAGGACAATCAATTTACAAACTGAGTCAACAAGGGAAACTGTGTTCTCTCCTAATGAAAGATTCTTATAATAAGATAAGATCTTCCTAATAATGGTTTAGAATTGTCAATAATACTTTAACATTCTCATAAGCAAAATCCCATTTCCGAAATGAAGGTTATATTATGACCATATACTTCTACAAAATTAAACTTGTTTATGTACGAACATATATAATATACATATATATTAAATCAAAAGTCATCTATAATACAACTTCATTAAATTCAAAATACTCAAATCACCGATACAATGAATATAATTTGACATTCAAGCATGAACAACATATCGACTACCAAATAGTATGTATTCTCACCGAAAGCCAAACTAAAGTATCGAAGGCATATTAGACGAATTCATTTCATAGAATATAGCAAGATACCCACAGACAACATTATACATATACACTTCATCAATATTCCTCTACATATTATAGATTTGTTTCTATATATATATATTTCTAACAACTAAAACCCGTTGCCAATCGAATGAAAGGATACACACTGATATGAATCACCAATGCAGTGACGAGAATAATTGAAATCTAATGTTAACTATACATGTATTCTAAGTCCTAAGGAAACCCAATCTTGCTAAATCCACCGACTTAAGGAGCCATGTTAGACATTAAAAGACACAAATGTATATACTTTTCACTACAAGATTTCCAATCGAATTAAATGGATCTACATGTAAACTCCACGCGCTATATGACATATCAAGTTGAATATATAAATATAGTCAATACTCTGACTTGCAGATTGACTTCTAATACTCAAACCTATAGAGCATATCTATTACCTAATTCCTACGCATAGTTCAAACTCGGAGCTTACAGTTAAAATCACTAAATTAACTAATACTTGATGTTGTAAGGCAAGGATATGTCATCGATTGGGAGGAAAGGAGGTGTATGCAACTAATACCCATTGCATGAAAGTCTCTAGAATAAAACACAAGATTAGCTAAAGGACAACATATTAAATTTACCACACAAATGCTAAATATTACAAAGAAGGAATAATGGCGAAAGTATTAAGGATACCTACCTTCATCAATACTTCCAACCTTGAACAACCACCAACACAAATCTCCTGTGAGCAGCGAAACCTCTACTAAAACAAACCTGTCAAGGAATAAACATTCAACAATATATTTTCTAAGAACAAGACTCCCTTAATCGAATTCTAACATATTAGAATTTAGAGTTTCACGAATACTAGCTGCAAAGAGCGGTAAAAGATATCATAGTTTTTATATAAAGGTAACCCATTTATATCGATAAAGATAGATTTTTTTCCTCACTTAAATGAGTTTATGGAGAGATTATGCAGTCGATGCTCAAAAAGGGATATGATTTCATTTCTCAGACAACTACTGGTTTACAGCCATTCACTGGACTCAATAAAGAGAGAGAGAGAGGGTGAGATGGTGCGAACAAGAGTTAACCAGCATATTAAAACAGAGTAAATTGCATCTCTCATAATGCATGCATGGTTTCGTCTCATGCAGCCACCGTCAAGAGTGTTATAAGCCAACGATGTGGAGGGAATTCTTATGTAAGGATAATTTTCAATGTTCTAGGCATTAACTTAACACCAACAACATGCCAACATCATAATTCCCTAGCGGAAATTATGTTTAAAAATTTTGCTTAGATCCAAGGATTCCATCCACGTCAACCATGTGGTATAAATGATTGAATCCCACCGTCGATCTACAATAAGGAAGAGTCTGAAAAGGTAGAGAGAACAACATTGGTGACTCAAGAGAAACTTCTACTTCAAAAACTAAGCTAAATCGGCCGACAGACTTGTGGATCCAGCCAACATTTGGTGGAAAAAGAGAAAAGATGCTAGGAGTATTGGAGGCCCACCATAATGGGTTTCGATTCAGGCTCAAAATGTAAATTTATTCCTGCAACAAGTGCATGATGGAATTCTGAATTGAAGGTTACTCATTAAAGCGGTAGAAAAGGTTAACGTCGCTCAGAATGATCTCACTTAATACAATCTCAGAGATGAATTTTAGATGCAGCATGGCAAACAGAGCCTATGCAGAAGACTCTTAACAACTCTAAAAGTAGTGTCAGAGGCCAGGATTAACAAACCAAAAGCTATTGCTTACTTTTCACCATGGTGGTGGTCATAAGATTTATATCAAGCATTTATGCCTAAATTGCAAGGTAAGATTAATGGCTAACGGGTAACTAACACCTGCCTATCCTAAAACACTTGACTTTCTATAAGTTATCTGCCATGAATACTCTACCGGGTGAAATAAATATAGAAGAAAAGACAAAGCACGGTCTCACAGCTAGTTTCAAAATACACACAGATCCATCAGCTTCAACGGAAGAAGAATATTATTCAAAGCCCTCCAATTAATAGAGACGACGCTATGCTTTTATAGTTTAACTTGAGCTTTGAAACTTATATTTAAGAAATTATCATGTAAGACAAAGAAGGTGAACTCTTGAAAAGTCTACAGAGGATTTAACTATTATCGATAGCAACAAAAGATTAAGCAAGGAATTTCCACCATAAGGAAGAACAAATACCATAAACAACATTCAAAAACTACTATTCCAGAAAATGCAAATCAAAAGAAGAAAACCTAGAATATATTCTTGAATCTGATGTGGATTGAAGCAAAAATCTAAAAATTCTATTTTTCTTGATACGCACAATCCTTCCAATTAACTGTCTTCAAACTTTTCAACCAAAACATAGAGAAGAAGTTTTTGCCAATATTGTAGTGAAATTTTCTTTTTCAAAACCCAAATAAAGATTGTTGTGGACAATTTTTTTTTTGCAAAGCTTTTTAATTCCTTTTCAATTAACTCATAAACATAGAACTTAACTAATTTTCGGCATGCAAACAAGATTGATCAAACAGTTCTAATTAAACAATTATACAAGATAACACTTTCTAACTTCGAGTCAGGATTTCAAATATTTATTCATAATCTATTGAAAACAAACCCTTCAAAAATATCTACTTACATTTATTTAAGTTTGCACATTGAAATTAATAAATATCTATTGCTCAAAGTTAATAATCACATTTAAATAAATATCCTATTTAATTTATTTAATTAATCAAACTATAAACATAATTATTTTAATTTAACATTTCAATTAAATTACACTAAATCAAATAACTTATCAAAACACCATTTAACTAATTAATCAATTTCTAATTAGGACGAAAACATAAATGACACAACAAAAACTAACGACGAACAACGAGTGACAAACAAATACTCGTCCTATAAGGGAACGATGGTTAAGAAAGACCTAACATTATCTCTAAAACAACATGTTTCCATTGGGTCATGATACACTCAAACCTGACAAAGCAAGTGGAGTCGATGCCCAATACCTGCAAGTTGCATGAAACAACACTATCAAACATATCTACATAAAACAACAATCTCACCATGAAAGAGAGTTACAGCGTAGCAGGGTACTCACGAGTGAGTAATGCTACACCGTCTCCTTCACCAAGACTAGCATGCAACAATACATCATAAACAACATCAGATACATCATCATAAACACACTAAAGCTCCAAAAAATCATAAAACCATAACACACATAATGTCTATCATAATGTCGCCATACGAACATAATTAGATGATCACAATGTATCTAATGTATCATTGATAAAGTATAAAAACTAACATAGTATATGTGTCGTAACTGATATAAAGTAGCATAATATCCAAAACAACTAAAACAACTAGCAACTAAACTGAAACAAATAGTAGCAACTAGAGGGACACTACATCCTCCCCCCTAAGCTTCAACTTAATCATGGAAGTGGCAAGATAAGGTACAACATATGCAATCGCAAACACCACCACCATAAACAACCATGACAACACAATTAAATCAATTATCGTGAAAAGAACAAACAAGACAACAGATAGGGTAACAAACTAAACAAATGGGTTACCAGACTGAAACTCATCCTCATCAAGGATGATGGAAAGGTTGGGGACTTATGTCATCTCCATTTTTTCACATTATTAAGTAGTAGTAATTACATCATATGCATCATATAACCATCACTAATTAGAACCATAGCGAACATAAACATAAGTCACATGTTACACAAAGTCAAATTTATCCAAACACACTACTAAACTCCATAAATCCACGTAACATAAATATCAATTCATAATGTCATGTCATCTAAACCAATCAAAATGGTGAAACAACCACCAACAAAGTCTTAAGGTACATAACACATCATAAAAAGTGTCAAGTCTACATTGTAATCATAATAAGTGTTATTCCAATAAAGGCAACAAGAAAAATACTACATCCCTCCTACTAACAGACTACTCATTGTCTAATAGGGGACATTCCTCAGGGTCCTCATTCAATTCCATAACCGCCTTCATGGAAGCGGAAGGCTATGCATGAAGGCTTTCCTTCTCTTCCTTAGACAAAATAGGTGCATTAGGTCCACACCCCAACAACCAATCTCGGATAACAGACGGTTTCTTCACTTTAACTATGTGTCCCGGCTCTTAGATCCTCTTTCCATTTCCCATATTGAGCCGAGAGAGGGCCTAGGCCAAGGTCTCATCATAAAAAATACAAGGTGGAGCTTCTAGTGTGGGGTTTTCTTTGATGACCACTCACTTTTTGGCAGCCTTCACTACCTTTCCTTTCCTCTTTTCGGCCTTCGACCTTCCCATCCTTGCACACAAACTAGGGTAATCATTAGACTCTAATCAAATTTTAAGTCCCAACTAATCCTAACTTAACATACATTTACCCACAAGGCATCCCACTTAATTCGTTATTTGACACAAACTCTCACAACATTTCCAACAACATTTGAAATTTTACACCTTTTCAGAATCAAGAAAACACAATTTATCACTCCACAAGCACCCAATTCTAAATTTAACACACATTCATCACATTCACATGCTACAAGAATGTCCATAATGATTTCCCCTGGTAGGAAGGATATTGGTGTATTGCGCACTACACCGAGGGTCCTCTCATTTCTACTAGTTTTCTAGACCATTGGACCAACACCACCTAAAGATAACTCCCAGGTAGACAAGCAAGAACAATCCAAAAGGGAAAACATATACTCAAGAGTACAATACCTAGGTCAACGTAATGGGCTCACATGTATCTAGAGTGCCCAATGTTAGAACCTTGTGCTCTAATGCCAAGTTGTAACGCCCCACCATGGAACCCAGAGAAAAATACACAAAGTAACTAAATAATCAAACATTTTTTTTAAAGACATTCGATTACAAAAGGAGTACAAAGTAAACATCTACACATACATTCTCAGGGTTTTTGTGACTATGCTACATAGACATACACAAGTAATAACATCTCAATATTAAACCATAGACATAAAACATAAGATAAATCATATCAGTAATGAATATTCCAATTACATAATCATAATGTAGCCAAGTTACATATTCAAGTTACATCATAAATATTACAATAATGTCTCACATGACCATCAAGAATGTTTACAATAAAGATGAAGATCATAACACATCTATCAACCTTGTTCATGAGCACGCTCAACGTCCAACTCCATGAACAATGTAAAATCAAGAACCTGTCATAAGAACAACATCATCCATGAACTGCAACACCTGCAAGGGAACCTAATGGAGAATAAATCACATTCCTCCCAACCATGTGGTACTCGAAAGTCCACCCCCCTATGCTAGGAGATAATATCAGGTCCTCAAAGATTAAAAAAACATGAAGACAAAACATAACATCACATCACATGACTTGATGTACACATAATGACATAACGATATAAACCACATAATTACAACAAAGCTCCTAGAGGCAACATCATAACCAACATTAACTCTATACAAGAGACCACATATCATGCATTAGGATAAGAGTTTCATCACATAGTTACTTTAGGTTACCCTGGTGAATCTTCTTAAACTACCGGCCCTCATACCGAGTTACCCTAGCAATCTCTACCGATTCTTGACCCCTAAATAAACTCATGTGGAATTGAACTACCTTTCAAAAAGACAAAGTAGATGATCATGCCATTCCAGGCCATCTCAACCTACCCTTAATCTATACAAGAACTAAGGTATAAGGTGAGGTATTCAAATTATTTGAATTAATTAATGAACACTACCCAACCCCTAGTACATTTAATTAAGGTTTTCACTGAATTATAAACTCCTGATAGGTTACCCTGGTTAACACTTAGGGTTATGACCCCTATCGCAAGTCACTCTCCCTAATAACATGACTCATTAATAATTACAAAGGGTAGCCATCATGCACAGTAAACAAAAACCATAAATGAACACATCTCAATCATGATAAAGACCAATTGACATTCAAAATATCTCCAAGGTAACAACAAATCATGCATGGCTAAGTCCCAAATTAGATAATTACAATTGAATAATAAATTATAATCATCATAAAATTTATAATACAAGTTTCCTATCCTAGCATTTGGAAGATTTAAATACTCCAAAACATATCAATCTCATAATCAAGGACAATCAATTTACAAACTGAGTCCACAAGAGAAATACATATATCTAATTTTCTTATTTGAAATGATCAAAGTTATGAAAAATCTAAATACTTGAATATATATATATATAGGATTCACATAAAGAAATACATATACACATATTTGTATATATATATATATATCTATGTAAACATATCATAAAGATTCAACTCAAATTTAAGCTCCTACTTTAACATTCTCATAAGCAGAATCCCGTTTCCGAAATGAAGGTTATATTACGACCATATACTTCTACAAAACTAAACTTGTTTATGTACAAACATATATAAATGCACATATATATTTAATCAAAAGTCATCTATAATACAACTTCATCGAATTCTAAATACTTGAATCACCGATACAATGAATATAATTTGACATTCAAGCATAAACAACATATCGATTACCGAATAGTATGTATTCTCACCGAAAACCAAACTAAAGTATCGAAGGCATATTAGACGAATTCCTTTCATAGAATATAGCAAGATACCCACATACAACATTATACGTATACACTTCATCGAGATTCCTCTACATATTATAGATCTATTTCTATATATATATTTCTAACAACTAAAACTCGTTGCCAATCGAATGAAAGGATATGCATTGATATGAATCACCGACGCAGTGACGAGAATAATCGAAATCCAATGTTAACTATACATATATTCTAAGTCCTAAGGAGACCGAATCGCTAAATCCATCGACAAAAGGAACCACGTTAGACATTAAAAGACATAGATGCATATACCTTTCATTACAAGATTTCCAATCAAATTAAATGGATCTACATGTAAAATCCATGCGCTATATGACATATCAAGTTGAATATATAAAGATAGTTAATACTTTGACTTGCAGATCAACTTCTAATACTCAGACCTACAGAGCATGTCTATTACCTAATTCCTACGCATAGTTCAAACTCGGAGTTTACAATTAAAATCATTAAATTAACTAATACTTGATGTCCTAAGGCAAGGATATGTTGTCCGTTGGGAGGAGAGGAGGTGCATGCAACTAATACCCATTGCATGAAATTCTCCAAAATAAAACTTAGGATTAGCTAAAGTCTAACATATTAAATTTACCGTACAAATGTTAAATATTACAAAGAAGGAATAGCGACGGAAGTATTAAGGACGTCTGCCTTCATAAATACTTCCAACCCTGAACAACCACCAACCTAGATCTCCTATGAGCAGCGACGCCTTTACTAAAACAAACCTCTCAAGGGATAAGCATTCAAAAATATATTTTCTGAGAACAAGACTCCTTTAATCGAATTCTAACATATTGGAATTTAGAGTTTCACAATTACTAGTTGCAAAGAGCGGTAAAAGATATCATAGTTTTGATATAAAGGTAACCCGTTTATATTGATAAAGATAGAAGTTGTTCCTCACTTCAATGAGTTCATGGAGAGATTATGTAGTCGATGCTCAAAAAGGGATATGATTTCATTTCTCAAAAAACCACTGGTTTACAACCATTCACTGGACTCAATAGAGAGAGAGAGAGAGAGTGAGATGGTACGAACAAGAGTTAACCAGCATATTAAAATAGAATAAATTGCATCTCTCATAATGCATGCATGGTTTCATCTCATGTAGCCACCATCAAGAGTGTTATAAGCCAACAACGTGGAGGGAATTCTTATGTAAGGATAATTTTCAATGTTCCAAGCATTGGCTTAATGCCAACAACATGCCAACATCATAATTCCCTAGTGACAATTATGTTAAGGAAAATTCCTTAGATCCAAGGATTCCATGCACGTCAACCATGCAGTATAAATGGTTGAATCCCACTGTCGATCTACAGTAAGGAAGAGCCTGAAAAGGTAGAGAGAGGAACATTGGTGACTCAGGAGAAACTTCAGCTTCAAAAACTAAGCTAAATCGGTCAACAGACTTGTGGATCCGGCTAGCATTTGGTGGAAAAAGAGAAAAGATGCCAGGAGTACTAGAGGCCCACCATAATGGATTTCGGTTCAAGCTCAAAATGTAAATTTATTCCTCCAACATGTGCATGATGGAATTTTGAATTGAAGGTTACTCATTAAAGCACTAGAAAAATGTCACTCAGAACGATGTCACTTAATACAATCTCATAGATGAATTTTAGATGCAACACAACAAATAGAGCCTACGCGGAGGACTCTTAACAACTCTAAAAGTGGTGTCAAAGGCCAAGATTAACAAACCAAAATCTATTGCTTAATTTTCACCATGGTGGCGGTCATAAGATTTATATCAAGCATTTATGCCTAAATTGCAAGGTAAGATTAACAGCTAATGGGTAACTAACGCCTGCCTATCCTAAAACTCTTGAATTTCTATAAGTCGTCTGCCATGAACACTCTACCAGGTGAAATAAATGCAGAAGAAAAGACAAAGCACGGTCTCATAGCTAGTTTCAAAACACGCATAGATCCATCAGCTTCAATGGAAGAAGAATATTATTCAAAGCCCTCCAATTAATAGAGACAACACTATGCTTTTACAGATTAACCTAAGCTTCAAAGCTTATAAAGTAAATCAGCATGTAAGACAAAGAAGGAAAACTCTTGAAAAGTCTACAGGATTTAACTATTATCGATAGCAATAGAAGATTAAGCAACCACCATAAGGAAGAACAAATGCCATAAACAGCATTCAAAAACTACTATTTCAAAAAATGCAAATCAAAAGAAGAAAACCTGGAATATATTCTCGAATCCGACATGGATTGAAGCAAAAATCAACAAATATGAAAACTCTAATTTTCCTAATACGCACAATCCTTCTAATTAACTGTCTTCAATCTTTTCAACCAAAATGCTGAGCCCAATTTTTGGCATATTTTAGACTATGTTTTTAAACATTTTTATATCTTTTATTATGCTGAGAAAGACATTTAGTGGTAATTATAGAAGTGATACATAGACTTCATGCTTAATATAACAAGTTTATTATGATAAGCCTTTCCATGGTTATTGCTTAAATGTTTTATTAGTTTGATAGAAGATGTGTGCCTTGTGACTTTTTGTGATGAAATGTCTTTCCTACAGCCACTACTGTTAACCTTCCTACAGCCATATGTGAAATATTGTTTGCTTGAAACCAATACCTAATAAATGTATGAATGAGATAATGGATCATTTAAATGAGTTAAATGTGTTGAGCTAACCCTTTACCATAGGAGTAGCTGTTAGTTATTGTAGGTACCAAGTCTCAAGGAGAAGATTTAGCCTCCACTAGATCGTTGAAGGATTGACTCAAAGCGGACTGATTCAGCAACAAGAAATGAGGAGACAACTGATAAGTCATCCACCATGCAAGGGAAGCATTCCAAGAATCTAGCAGAGGCGTCTTGATGACACATAAATCCAGGATAGTGGTGCTTTAATTCTTCAAACTGATTTGACTCAGTTCTCCCGCTTGTGTCCATTTCTTCAATGTAAAGGTCATGATGTAATAAAGATTTCTTATTTTATGAGGGAAAGGTTAGTTAGTTGTGTTAGAGTAATAAGTTATTATACTTAATTAATTATATCATACTGGTTAATTAATTAAGCCACTTATTCATTTAGTTGCTTAAGCTAAACTTAGGCACATTAATAATTGATTAATTATTAAGTGTGCACACTAGGGTTTCATTTATGGTTTCTCTTTTAGGGTTTCTTGATCTCCTTCATAAGGATTGATCTCTTTGTAATAATTGATTCTCAATAATGCATTTTTACTTTGAGGTTTACAAAACATCTTCTTTGGTTCTGCATGTGATAGGTGATTGCATGCATGTGATCTTGGTTTCTAACATGGTATCAGATCCTTGACTGCAACCCCTTCTCAAATTCTGGAGAAAATCATTGCAAAGTTCGTTCGGGGTTCCTCGAGGGTATTATGCCTTAAGATCATCTGTGTGGAATTTTGGATCAGTTGGGCATTTCCATTGGATTCAGAGTGCTGGAAAAGGTCAGGTTTGACTTTTATTTTTCTAATTTTGGTCATCGTTGAAGAAATTTGTGAGGGTTTCAAGTTCGGTGATTTTTTGCAAGCTCTGGAGGTAGCTAATTTTTTGGAGCATTTTGAGCACGAACGGAGGTCACCATTGTGTTTGCAGCAGCCAAAAACCTGAAGGACGCCTGTCATTTGGTCAATTTTTGAGCACTTGATCTGGAAGGCAAAAAAAATTTGCCAGGGAGGGCGTACGGCCTCCCTAACACGCTCCCCAAGGCACGATTTTTGAAAAAAAAATTAAAAACGGCCATCGGTTTTCGCACAGCCAGTTCACAAGGTCACCGCCGCCAGGCGACCACCCACTGGCCGCTCCGGTCAACAGCCCCACTCCTGCTCCGCCGGTCTCCTCCACCCCCACGCCCCTTTTGCCTTCCGCCCCGGTCACATTGACATCCGCGGGCTATCTTGCAAGGGGCTCCACCATTGGCAGCGCCAGGAGCGGCGCCACCTCAGCCCCGCCAGCCCGCCACCTGCCTAGTGGCGGGTTTCTTTTTTCTCCAACCCTGCCTACGGTCATATGGCGGATTAGGTGCCTGGTCGAAAGGAGCTACAATTTTGCTCCTGGTTTAGTCTTGCAGTACCCTGAAATGCTCTCTTACAGGCCTTTTTTTTATTTTATCATAACTTTTGATCCCGGAGGTGAAATTTTTGAAATGAGATATCACCGAAAAGCTGGTGTGCCCAATTTTCTCATGGTGCAGTTTATTTTCAAATATTTTTCTGTTTGGTGGGATTTTTTGCCTGTTGAAGGCAGATGTTTAGTTTTCACTCTGGAGGGCAAATCTTTTGACTCGGTGATCCTTTTTTCGCCATTCTCGCAGCATTGGAAAGCTGGTTCAGTCCTCTACACAAATATGAGGTCTATTTTTATTTTATTTTTATGCATATTTAGGCATTCTCTCCTTTTTTAATCATTTGGGTATTGTAATAAATGAATTGATATAAAGTTCCATCAAGGGGGTTTCTTGCATAATAATCTGATTAGAGTGTGCATGCACTTTGATCTTCATATTGTTTTGATGACAACTTGCATGGGTTGTAATAATTTCTTAGTTGCTTTTGGCCATATTTTTAGCTCACATATCAATTCATTTCGGATCCATCTCAGTTTGAGGGTGGCTAAATTTGTGGTTAATGTTCCCGAGTCTTTATGGTACTTGTTCCCATGGAAAAGTTTTTAGTCTCAGTTTGGCATCGAGCATCGAGATTCACGGCTTTCAGATTCTGTCATCATCATATCATCTACTGTTTCTTTATGGATTCCAGTGGTTGTTCCCGTTTGGTGTTTTCGAGTGTTCCATGGCATCGGGTTTGCTGTTGCATTATTATGATTCTGATATGGTTTCTTGTAGACAAAAGTATCTTTCCTTGTTGTCTGGATTGGGTTCTAAGTGTTTAAATAATTATATCATACAAGTTAATTAATTAAGTCACTTATCCCTTTAGTTGCTTAAGCTAAACTTAGGCACATTAATAATTGATTAATTATTAAGTGTGCACACTAGGGTTTCATTTAGGGTTTCCCTTTTAGGGTTTCTTGATCTCCTTCATAAGGATTGATCTCTTTGTAATAATTGATTCTCAATAATGCATTTTTACTTTGAGGTTTATAGAACATCTTCTTTGGTTCTGCATGTATTTTGCATGTGATAGGTGATTGCATGCAGGTGATCTTGGTTTCTAACAAGTTGTTAGGTTTCAGTTTTGAATAAATAGCCCGTTCTCCTTCAGAAAAAGGGTCGAAAGTTTACTGTGTAATAGCTTTAGTTTTCTAGAAATACAGTTGCAAGTTCTGAGCAATGTACTTATCAGTTTTAGTTCAATAAAAGCGTTCATGGAATTTGTAGTTTAATCTGTTGTGTACTTGAGACACTACCTAAGGGGGCTCACTTAGGGAAGTTGGTTATTTTTTCTATTTCTACAATTAGAGTATCTGTATTTCATTTTCATAGAAATTAAGTGTGACTGTTCGAGCAGAATTACAGAGTTGTCAACTGTTCCTGCAACCACTAGGGATAGAGTAGTTCTTGTCTTTAAAACTGGATTTAGTTTTCATTTTGAGAAGATTTAGTCAACTAAAGTTTGTTTCTAGCAATTTCAATTCCAGCATGGTATTTTCAAGGAAGAACACATGTCTGAAATAGGTTGTTAGTGCATATACTGTGCAAACCCATTTCAAGTCTAACATCCTTGGGTTGAGAATTAAATGATGTCCTTAGTAGATTATGACTGCCAGTCGTGATGTCTAATCCCTGAGTAGAGGAATATATGTTCCTAGTTATCAACCTATTTATGGACACTACATTTTTGGTGTCGTTGTCAGGGATGGTGTCAAACTAAGAACCTATTGCAGGCATGGTAGTAAGAGTTGGAATTTCATTCCTAGCATTTAGTTTAAAATTCAGCATTCCAAAAAATTTCATAGTTTAGACTTACTTTTTGTTGTATGCGTAGAAGAAGAGACCAATCTGGAAGATTCCTTCCTGGAAGAATAGATACCCGAGAAATTGAACTAGAGTTTTTCCAAGAAGAGCCATATTTGGATGTTGGCCAGGACTTAATTACCTCATCTTCTTCCTCAGAGTTAAACTTGAACCTATTTGATGAGCCAAATGACCTTAATCCACTCATTCAACATCTGAATAATCTGCAAACTTCCAACAACTAGGACTTATATAATAATCCGCTTGCCCTTGTAGTTTATCAGCCAAGAGCTAACCCAGTAAGACCACCAAGGATGGCAAGGCCTACTTTTCCATTCCCAATTCCTGACCTACATGGCAATAATAACCTCAAGAACATCCCTGCCTCATTACTTCCAAAGTTCTATGGACTTATTACAGAAGACCCTCATACCTTCTTGTTTGAGTTTGATATCCTTTGTAGGAGTTATGACTACACAACCAATGCACACAAGCTGAAGTTGTTTCCCTCTACCCTAAAGGAGTTAGCCTTGAGGTGGTTCATGGGATTAGGTGGCAATGCAGTGACCAATTGGGATGAAATGAAGGAGCTATTCTTGGGAAAATATAAAGAATATTGTAGTGGGGAAGGATATGAGAGGAGATGACATCTTCAAGATGTCACAGAAAGAGGATGAAACCCTGGAAGACTATGTGTCAAGGTTTTTGTTAAGTGTGTAGAAAAACACTCAGCATAAACTGAATGAGGAGTCTAAAAGACTTCTCTTTCTAAGAGGATTCAATGATGCTTGCATTGAGGCACTAGACCTCATGGCTGAAGGAGATATCACCCAAAGCAATTGTGATGATATCAAGAAGATATATCTCAACTACTCTAGAGCAACTGTGAAGAAAGGCAGAGGGTTTAGACCCTCTTTTGCAAAAGGAAATGGTTCAGGAGTGTCTAAGGGGGAGATTTGTAATCTCTTGTCCGAATTCAAGCAAGATATCATCAATGACATTGCTACACAACTGGACACTATGCAAGCTAGGATGAAGAAAGATGAAGCAGAGGTAATGCTAGCTGAATATTGCCCTCACTGTAGACAAAGGAAGAAGGATTGCAGATGCAAGGTGGTGGCTAATTTGGAGGTGCATCATCTTCCCACTGAGTTCAAAACAATAGAAGGAGATGAAGAAGTGTTCTTTGTTGCTCAACATAGGCCTTGGGCCCCAAGACAAGGTATGCCTCAAAACCCTTTGCAAAATTTTGGTTCATATAATAGTCAGTGGAAAAATCAGTACCCTCCAAATTATGGCCAATATTCCCAACCTAGTTGGAATAATCCTTGGCCAAATGCTCAGCAAAATCGGTGGCAACCTCCGCAAGGAAATTGGCAGTCACCGTAGCAAAATCAGTGGCAACCTCCCCAAGGAAATTGGCAGCAATCCAATCAGTGGAGGGGAGGCCAACAATGGTCAAATCAACCTGTTGGTTTCCTTCAACAACCCCAACAACAATCAATCATGCCATCTTCTGCAGCTAACCAAAGCCAAAATCCAAAGCCAACCCAGCTCCCTGCTCAAGCAACACCTAACCCAAATAACCAGCCTCAACAACAACAAGAAGTTTATTTCATCGATCCCAATCAGTAGCCTGCTTATGCTCTCAACTTGAGTAATATTAACTTACGGTCAGGAACAGTGCTACCTATGCCTTCTCCCATAATTGTAGAATTGCCACCTGAGGAGAATGAGCAAGAAGATACTAATGACTTAGTTTCATCCAAAGAGCCCATGCAAAATCCATCATTGCCTAAGGTTCCCAATAAAACTTCACCTCCTTTTCCACAAAGGTTGGAAGGTGGAGTTGTTCAAAAGCAAGAAGAGCCTACCTTTGACATTCTTGAACAACTAAAGCACATATGTGTAAAAATCCCCTTGTTCCAAGCAATAAAAGAAGTAACTATCTATAGCAAGGCTATTAAGGAAGCATGCTTGAAGAAGCCAGGTAGGAAAAAGAAAGACCCTCAAAATGTTCATTTCTTAGGTCAACTCTTTGATTTGATGCTAGGGAAGCTTACCATCCCAAAATATTCAGACCCTGGCAAACCTGTTGTGGAAATCATTATTAATGGGGTTCAAATTAAAAATGCTTTAGTAGATCTTGGAGCAGCTATTAATGTCATGACTAAAGACCTTGTGGTAAAGCTAAGTATTTTAGACCTAAGAGCTACACCTACAATCCTATAGCTCACTGATAGTTCAATTGTCAAGCCTGATGGAGTAGTTGAAGACCGGGTAGTCACCCTAGATTCAGGGGAATATCCTGCTGATTTTATGGTTTTGTCTCCAAAAGCAACACTAGGAGGATATCCTGTAATTCTAGGAAGGCCTTGGTTAGCCACCACAAATGCTTACATAGGATGTAGGTCTGGTAACATGGCTATCTTTGATGGATATAGCACCAAGAAGCTCACCCTTTATGCCCAGCTCAGCCTCAACTTGAGTCTAGACAAGTAGTCTGGCCAAATTTAGGAGAAGCAGTGGAAGAAATGAATTATGTGGCAAACCTGATGATGATTAGCAGAGAGCCTTTTATTGAAAAACAAGAAGATGAAGAAATATTGTCTAATATCCTTCAGAACAATTATGGCATTGAGTACCCCCTTTGTGAAGAAGTTCCATGTTCCTTGTAGATAATTCTTCCCCCACCTACTTCAGCTCATTATCCTGCAGCAACTGACTGTTTGCACACCTTATTACCCCATAAAGTAGAAATGCCCTTTCTATTTGAAGTATCTATGCTTGAATTGACTTCCCAAGTGGAAGTAGCTGCAGGAAAAACCTTGAATATCAATAGTAAACTTACCAATAAGCAGCAAGAGTCAATTGTCCAAATGCTTACTACCCACAAGACAACTTTTGCCTAGGATTACAGTGATATGAAAGGACTAGATCCAAAGCTATGTACACACCGAATTTTCATCAACAGTGAGTTCAAACCTATTAGATAGCCCCAAAGGAGAATTAATCCAGCCCTAAGAGAAATAGTTAAGGAGGAATTGCAGAAAATGTTGAATGTTGGCTTTATCTACCCAATCTCAGATAGCCAGTGGGTTTCTCCACTGGTTATTGTCCCTAAGAAAGGAGAAAAATGAAGAGTGTGTGTGGATTATAGGGAGCTTAACTCAACAACTAAGAAAGATTATTTTCCTCCGCCCTTTATTGATCAAGTCCTGGATAACTTATCAGGGAAAAAGTATTTCTTCTTCCTTGATGGTTTCAATGGATATAATCAGATAAACATTGCTCCAAAGGACCAGTAAAAGACTACCTTCACATGCCCCTGGGGAACATTTTCCTATTCAGTCTTACCTTTTGGTCTTTGTAATGCCCCTGCAACTTTCCAAAGAGTTGTGATTAGTATTTTCTCAGATATTTCATATGATTGTATGGAAATATATATGGATGACTTTATTGTTTATGGTGAAACATTTGAGGAAGCCCAAGACAATTTGAAAAAGGTACTACAAAGGTGTGAAGATCATAATTTGTAACTCAATAGTCAGAAATTCTTCATGATGATGCAAGAAGGAATAGTGTCGGGTCACTACATTTTTGCTGCAGGAATACAAGTAGACCCTTCTAAAATTGAAGTCATTTCCAGTCTACCCTTTCCTACCAAGAAAAAAGAACTCAGAAGCTTTCTAGGACATGCCGACTACTATAGGAGGTTTATTAAAGATTTCAGTCAAACAACAAAACCTCTATATAGTTTGCTAAAGAAGGATGCAGAGTTTTCCTGGACAGTAGAATGTGAAAAAACATTCCTTGATCTTAAGACTGCCCTTACGCAAGCACCTATTTTGAAGGGACCAGATTGGTCACTTCCATTCCATATTCATACAGATGCATCATATTATGCTATTGGTGTTGTCCTAGGACAAAAGAGTGGTTCAACTAAGCATGCACTTTATTATATCAACAATAACTTACAAGGGGCTGAACTCAACTACACAGTTACAAAAAAGATGTTAGCAATCATCTATGCCCTCAACAAGTTTAGGAATTATATCATAGGCTATCAAATATTTGTCCATACTAATCATGCAGCAATCAGGTATCTCATGAACAAGAGTTCAATTACTGGGAGATATGCTAGGTGGTTGTTGCTGGTGCAAGAATTTGATATCATAATTGTGGACAAACCGGGTAAAGCCAATGTGGTTGTTGCTTTCCTATCTAGAATCCAAAGGAAAGATGATCCTGCACTCATAGAAGATTCCTTCCTTGATGAATATTTGTTTGTCATCAAAGTCATTTATCCATGGTATGCAGACATAGCAAATTATTTGGTTGCAGGAAGAGCTCCTCCTCATCTCTCACCTAAGGAAAATAGATTGTTAGTAGAGAAAAGCTTTAACTTCTCTCGGATTGCAGATTGCATGTTTTACATAGGGCCTAATCAAGTAATGAGGAAATGTGTGAGGGAGGAAGACACTCATGATATACTGCATACAAGCCATGATGAACCTTGTGGTGGACATTTTGCTGCTAAGAGGACAACCATGAAGATCTTAAATACTGGATATTATTGGCCAACACTACATAAAGATGCAACCAAGTATACTAGAAGGTGTGATAGATGTCAAAGGATGGGGAGGCCAACAAGATCAGATGAAATGCCTTTGTTTCCAAAAGTTATTGTTACACCCTTTGATAAATGGGGATTGGATTTTGTAGGCCCAATTGATTCGCCTTCAAATGGTAAGTCTTGCATTCTTGTATGCATAGATTATGTAACAAAATGGGTAGAGGCTAGACCTATGAAGCATGCTAGAGATAATAAAGTAGAAGAGTTCCTCTATGAAGAAATCTTTACTAGATTTTGTGTTCCTAGAGAAATAGTGACAGACCAAGGAGCACAATTTACTTCCACTCTTATTACAGCCTTAGTAAATGAATACAACATAAGGCAGAGGAAGTCAACTCCTTATCATCCTCAAGCTAATGGACAGGTAGAAACTAATAGGGATATTGAGGCCATTTTGACAAATACAATGGACCTGCATATGAAGGATTGGGCTATGAGGTTACCTAAATTTATATGGGCCTATAGAACTACTTGGAAAACTACAACAGGTTTTACACCTTTTGAAATGGTTTATGGGAAGAAAGCTATGATGCCTATGGAGTTTGAACACAAAACTCTTAGAATAGATTTGGAGTTGAATATGGATTTAACAACAGCACATAAAGATAGAATCATGCAGCTCAATGCCTTGGATGAGCTAAGGAAGAGTGCCTCGCATCATACAAAAATAGTACAAAATCAGAGGATCAAATGGCATGATAAGTACATAAAGGAAAATAAATTCAAAGCAAGAGATTAGGCTCTGTTATATGATTCAAGATACAAGGACAATCAAGGGAAGCTACATACCAGATGGTTGGGACCATACGAAATTGTAGAAGTATTCGATAATGGTGCAGTTTAGCTGAGCACAATTGATGACGTCTTGTTTAAATTATTGGTCAATGGGCATCGATTGAAGCTCTACCTAAAGCCCATTAATAAGGAAGAGTTCCTGAAGCAGTTTCAAATAGACCAGGAAACCACAGATCCTGCAGCTGAAGGAGTTGAGTCTCGGCTCGATTCCCCAAGCAATGAATGAAAGTGCATAAAAGGTCATAATAAAGGGGTCATCCTCATGGAACCCCATTCCATACCATCATTTCATCCTCCATCCGTACCATTTCTTCTTCTGCCACCTCATCTACCTGTCGCACATCACCATTTCCACATTTCCAAAGATCACCTTTTGCAATAAAATAAATGGAGTCACATCAGTCAGTTGTGGCGCATCATTGCAGATAAGCTCCACTTAACTCATTAAGTGATCAATTATTTTCATTTATAATGTTTAGTTAGGTATTAAGTTAGACAACAGATTTCCTATATGGTTGCAATATCCTTCAGCGTTTTCTGCACGTTCAAAGCATTTTTCCTAATTCCTAACTGATGGCCACGTCATTACTTTCTGCCGCCACGAAGCCTTGCCACATCAAGTGTACTGTCTTTTTTTCTTAAACTCAAAATTTTGAGAAAATTAGCAAATCTCCATTACTTCTTGAAATAATGCCCAGACGTGTCTTTTGGTCCTCTCAATAAATCTTTTTATGTCTAAAATTTGAGTTTGAATGTTTGAAGTTCTTCCTTCTATTTTTTCTGCATCTTTTGAAAGAAGTTCAAAAGTTTAGGTTGAGGGGGGAAAGGAGAGTTAGTTTGAGTTGCAGGAAGTGGAAATTGAGAAGGAAAGAAATTGAAATAACCAGGTTGAATCCTCACTTGAGAGCTAAGTTGCAAGATAAGCATAAAAATGGGAGGCCAACCCATTAAGCATGAGCTGATAGACCACAATGCCTTGTTACAGGACGTGCAACATTTGCCACCATTTAGACAGTATGGGTGGCTCAGCTATTTTCCCAAACTTGTCACGTTTGATGAAGCTATTGCTGAGGAATTTACTAGGACATTTCATATGGGAAGACCAAGGTTAGGGGAGTAAAAATTGATGCCTCGGTAGAAATAATTGCAGAGGTAATAGGGTTACCTCAAGTTGGCGAACTATTTCCCCAAACAAGGGATGCACGAAGTGCTAGGGCAGAATTTACTCAGCTTGGAGATCCTCCTCTGCACGTGGATAAGCAAGGAACTCAACAAATGAGTTTGCCGCAAGATTGGATTCCATAGGCAAGCTATGTAATTAAATACCTGACATGTGAAGGTCAGTTCTCTATTTTGCACTCTCACCATTTCAAGCTATTTTCTCATTTGCATCATAGTTTATTAATGAACATACCAGATTTTCTGTATAATTTACTCTCCAATAGTGCTGCCAAATATAAGAAGGGAAGAATCAATGTTGTATCCCATCATTGCCTCATAAAATTGCTTGTCGAGAAATCCATTAGGGATGTGTCACAAATGACCTAGGAGGAATTTGTTGTTAATTTCAAACCAAGGGTTCAAAATGTCAGACCCAGGGGTCAGCCTCTCACTTTTAAACAATGAACCTTGCAGTCAAAGGCTGAGGCCTCTGTGACTGCACCCTTATGCCTAAAACCTCTAACTCACAAGACGAAGTCCCTCTTTTTGAAAGAATCCCTAAAGAACCAGTACAAACCCCTGTTGTTACCCTCGAGACCTCCTCTAAAAAGAATAAGAGGAAGTCACTAATGGTATCACCTCATAAAAAGACCCTACACCTGCTCCTAAATCTGTCAAGAGGAAACAAACAGGAGAATCTTCTAATCCTGCAACTAGGAACCCGAAGAAACACAAGGCAATCCCTACTCCTATATGGAGAAGCTCAAGGATTCTGAGCCAGAAAACACCACATTCACAAAGTACCTCACAATCCACACCATCACCTTTAGAGCCCTCTAGTCTAGTACTTGAAGAAGAGGACCACTCTGTTGGTGAGTCTGAGTGTGGTTCAGAAGGGGCTAGCCTTGATGAGTTGGCAGTTGTCACAGAACAAATGCAAGAAGGGTTAACATAACAACTGCAGGAAGAGGTAGTGTGTATTGGGGAGGAAAGAAAATCAGTTGTTGCTCAATCAGACGAGAGAAGTGAAAATAATGAAGGGATAGATGAATCATCGGCTGTTCCAGAAAATACATCAGAACACCTGATGTTGCAGGAACAACAAGAGGATTGGCAGCAGGATGATGAAATAGAACAGGAAGTTCCTGAGCAATCATATGCCTAGGAAATAATTGAAACGATGGAGCATGGAAATATTGATGCACCTAAGGAAGTTCCTAACCATAAGCCTCCTCTCCATGTCACAAGTTTTGCTACAAGAGTGTCATATTACACAAAACTTCAAAATCAGTGGACAACCTATGAATTAGAAATTGAGAAATTGAAAAGAGTAATCTAGAACAAGGATATAGAAATTTCTAACCTTATGGACACCCTCAATCAGGTAGTCAAAATTGTCCCATAGATAGTGAAATGTAGGTCTCCCTCTCCTATTTATGCAATGTACTTAAGGGAGTTATATTTGAATTTTTAATTGATAAGGATCTGGCAAGGTCAGAACCCTTCTTTGAGCACTCCCCAGGAATTCTATGATGCATACAGGGAGTCACCACAGCATGTCAAACACCTTCTGTGTGAGTTCTATTTACACCATTTGACTGTGCCTCATGATACAGAATGGAATTCTTTGTGCTATATAGGAGACATACACATCAGTGCTTTGATCTCTTGGATCAGGAATGAGATAAGAAGGGGAGAATAGTTTGACAGTTATAAACATGACGAAGCTAACATGCCATTGACAATGAGAAACGAATCCAAGAAGGGGATGGGCATTTACTTTGATTGGAAGAAGCTATGGGTAGATGAAAGGGATAGACCGATAATTGAACTCTTGAGACAAGAAGTGTTTACCCAGTACTCCAAGATTATAAATGATGACCTCAATGCTGCTACACAACACAATAAAACAAGATGGGAACACTTGCCATTGCAATTAAGAAGGGTAGAGCCACATACCCCAAACAACCTGTATGCAACCACTCAGAGAGAAGAAAGGTACCTGAGAAATGCAAGGACGAAAAAAGAGAATTGGTTACCATTGGTTATGTAGCCACCCATTCTCTTATGGCCACTTGTGGCCATGCAGGGAGAAAATAGTACATACAACAAGAACTCAGAGGATAACAGGTAGCAATGGTTGGAATCTATGCGAGCTCACTTTTGGAGCTTTCAAAGTGGTGAATGTGGACAGTAGTTGAATGTTGATTTAAGAGAGTTTGCTCGGAGGAAGAATGCCAGACTTGCTGAAGGGACCAGCACGTAGTCGGTTGAGGGGAACGATGAGCCCAATTTTTGGCATATTTTAGACTATGTTTTTAAACATTTTTGTATCTTTTATTATGCTGAGAAAGACATTTAGTGGTAATTATGGAAGTGATACATAGACTTTATGCTTAATATAAAAAGTTTATTATGATAAGTATTTCCATGGTTATTGCTTAAATGTTTTATTAGTTTGATAGAAGATGTGTGCCTTGTGACTTTTTGTGATGAAATGCCTTCCTTGCAGCCATTACTGTTAACCTTCCTACAACCATATGCGAAATATTGTTTGCTCGAAACCAATACCTAATAAATGTATGAATGAGATAATGGATCATTTAAATGAGTTAAATGTGTTGAGCTAACCCTTTGTCCCAGGAGTAACTGTTAGTTATTGCAGGTACCAAGTCTCAAGGAGAAGATTTAGCCTCCACTAGATCGTTGAAGGATTGATTCAAAGTGGACTGATTTAGCAACAAGAAATGAGGAGACAACTGATAAGTCATCTGCCATGCAAGGGAAGCATTCCAAGAATCCAGTAGGAGGCATCTTGATGACACATAAATCCAGGATAGTGGTGCTTTAATTCTTCAAATTGATTTGACTTAGTTCTCCCGCTTGTGTCCATTTCTTCAATGTAAAGGTCACGATGTAATAAAGATTTCCCATTTTATGAGGGAAAGGTTAGTTAGTTGTAAGGTTTCAATTTTGAATAAATAGCCCGTTCTCCTTCAGAGAAAGGTCTGAAATTTTACTGTGTAATAGCTTTAGTTTTCCAAAAATATAGTAGCAAGTTTTGAGCAATGTACTTATCAATTTTAGTTCAATAAAAGTGTTCATGGAATTTGCAGTTTAATCTGTTGTGTACTTGAGACACTACCTAAGGAGGCCCACTTAGGGACGTTGTCTATCTTTTCTATTTCTACAATTAGAGTATCTGTATTTCATTATCATAGAACTTCAGTGTGACTGTTCCTACAGCTGGCAGAATTACAGAGTTGTCAACTGTTCCTGCAGCCACTAGGGACAAAGTAGTTCTTGTCTTTAAAACTAGATTTAGTTTTCATTTTGAGAAGATTTAGTCAGCTAAAGTTTGTTTCCAACAATTTCAATTCGAGCATGGTATTTTCAAGGAAGAACATATGTCTGAAATAGGTTGTTAGTGCATATACTGTGCAGACCCATTTCAAGTCTAACGTCCCTAGGTTGACAATTAAATGATTTCCTTAGTAGATTATGACTGCCAGTCATGATGTCTAATCCTTGAGTAGAGGAATATATGTTCCTAGTTATCAACCTATTTATGGACACTACACAAAACACAAAGAAGAAGTTTTTTCTAATACTCTCATGAAATTTTCTTTTCCAAAACCCAAATAAAAATTGTTGTGCACAACTTTTTTTTGCAAAAGCAAAGCCTTTTAATTCCTTTTCAATTAATTCATAAACAAAGAACTTAACTAACTTTGAGCATGCAAACAAGATTGATCAGATAGTTGTAATTAAACAATTACACAAGATAACACTTTCTGACTTCGAGTCAGGATTTCAAATATTTATTCATAATCTGTTGAAAATAAACCCTTCAAAATATCTACTTACATTTATTTAATCTTGCACATTAAAAATAATAAATATCTATTGCTCAAAGTTAACAATCACATTTAAATAAATATCCTATTTAATTAATGTAATTAGTCAAACTATAAACACAATTATTTTAATTTAAAATTTCAATTAAATTACATAAATCAAATAACTTATCAAAACACAATTTAACTAATTAATTAATTTCCAACCAGGATGAAAACATAAACGACACAACAAAAATGAATGAAGAACAATAACAGGTGGCAAACAGATACTTGTCCTATAAGGGAATGATGGCTAAAGAAAGACCTGACATTATCTCTGAAACAACATGTTTCCATTGGGTCATGGCATGCTCAAACTTGACAAAGTAGGTGGAGTCGATGCCCAGTACTTGCAAACTACATGAAACAACACTGTCAAACATATCTACATAAAACGACAATCACACTGTGAAAGAGAGTCATAGCATAGCAAGGTACTCACAAGTGAGTAATGATACATTGTCTTCTTCACCAGGACTAACATGCAACACTACATCATAAGCAACATTGGATACATCATCATAAACACACTAAAGCTCTAAAACAACATAAAAGCATAAGACACATAATGTCTATCATAATTTCACCACACGAACATAATCAGATGATCACAATGCATCTAATGTATCATTAGAAAATTATAAAAAGTAACATATTATCTGTGTCATAATTGATATAAAGTAGCATAATATCCAAAATAGCTAAAACAACTAGCAATTGAATCGAAACAAACTAAAACAAATAGTAGCAACTGGAGGGACACCACATAATAACCCTCATGCATGGTGGTTATTTTTCATTCTGCAGTTATGTTTAGTAGAGTTTTCATATTGGGTGTCTGAGATGGACTCTCTGGTTATATGAAGAGACTCATGTTGTTATTACTTTAGTTTGGTGTGCCTATGTTTGGTGTTTTTTTTTAATTCCTAACATTGGAAGGCATTGTTTTTAATAACCTCGAATGCATGTAGGCTATGGAGTTGATCATTGGATGATTTGGAAACTTCTGAAATAGTCTAATTCTCTCTTAGATGCATGTACATGGTGGTGGTGGAGTTGGCCTACAAATGGGCCTGGAGTTCCTAGAATTCTTCTTCCTTTGGTTGGTTTTACTTGCACCTCTCAGTTTCATATTGGTTGGATATGAGGGTTTTATGGATTTTCTGTTAAAAATCTACGGTTATGCATATTCATGATATTCCATTGTTCTAGTTTAACTATTATTGTGGTTTGCAGACTTGTGGGTCTTCTAGATGATAAGTGGATATGGATTTGCATGTGTGTTACAAACACAGTGGTTTTGCAGGTTTTAAACGGTTAATCAAAACTTGTGGTTTTGTAGATCTACAAATGGACTATTTTTCAAATTATATTTTTTGGATGTAGATAGTTGCAGGTTTGCATGTATGCTTCATGCATGAGAAGGTTTTATAGTTTTTTGAAAAAGCTGCAGGTTCTTGTAGCTCTTGAGTATTCACTTGTTCAAAGGAAATTGTGATCTATTATTCTAGATGTTTAAGTGGATTTAGATCTGCATGGAGATGGTTTTTTACAGGTTTTACATGTTAATAAAAACCCGTGGTTTTGTAGATCTATGGAGAACATTGTGTTTAGACTCTTAGAGTTTTATCGATGAAAACAATTATAGATTTGTAGGAATGCTTGTTTAGTCCCTTGACTATGGTATTCAGTCAAGGATTTGTTTGGAAAATTGGGTCTAGTGGTGATTTGGTGTTTGAGTCTTGAAATCTACATGTTATCTTCTTTGATATCCTAGTTTTTCATGTTACTAATGTGATGATGAGTTTGCATGCTTCAATTTTTGGGATCTACGGATCATGCAGTTGTATGGTCTAATCACTCATTTAGTTGCAATGGGATGACTCGGATGTGGACTGTCTATCCACGAGATTTTTTCAATGACGGTGAATATTTCATCAGTTGATCTTGTCTGTGGTCATTTGTGTATTGGTATGTGTTATATTGAGATGAGAGGATGGTCAGTTGCAGGGACCTGTAGCATGTAGTTTATCTTCTTGTCTTGGAGATATTGGTTTCACTTATATATTACTGACATGGTAGTTGAGTGTGTGTAGACCTGGATGATCTTTATGGAGGAGATGGTTGTCATGGTGCCATGTGTAGCTCGGTATCATGGTTTAGTGGGAGTTGTTGAAAGTGATGTGGATTCATCACTTGGTGATGGATGACCTTCTTTAGTGTTGCAGATGTTGCTAGGAGGAGCTCTTAGATCTTGTTGTTGCAGAAGGGTTCTTTCACATTTGCATGGACACTATTTTGGAGATGGTCATCTTCATGAGATTAAAGATGTGTGATACCTTAGATCCATGGAGGGCTCTTAGAGTCTTTGGTTGGGGTGTCGGTAGTGCTTTGACAGGTGATGTTGGTTTAGAGTATGTTGTTGGTATGTCATGGTATACTCTTGATGGCGCATTAGAGTTTTGGCTTTTTACATTGCTCTTGAGATCTCCTAAGGGGGATGGTAAGATCATGATGTCATGATAAGTTCATGATTCTGATGATTGGAACTTTGATAGTGGTCTAGTGATTCTTTATGTTTTGGGTGCATTGGTTTTATGCTTGAGAACTTCATGATAGTGCAGTGATGCATTTGGAGTTTAGCATGAGATGATTATTTGTTGGTGCTCATGGATATAAGAAGAATGAGGTGTGGTTGTGTTTCTCTTGAGATGAGAGAAGTGTTGTTGAGATGGTTACTCTAGATGAGATTTCAATAGAAAGTCTGAGGAGCCTACACCTTGGTTGGACGTGAGTTCAACAGAGACCAATGAGGAGATTTCTCTTGGAATCATGATGGCTTGCATAACTTGGAGGAGAATTCTCTTTCCCCACTCTTGGTCTACTTGGTGGCTTGTCACTTGAGAGGTATTGCCCATTATTTCTCTCAGGTGCTTTATGCTTTCTTTCATTGACATGGATTTTGAGTTGCATTTAGATGGTTTTGGAAGATTCATTGTGAGAGATGGATAGCATGGTTATCTCCTTGGGTTTAATTTTTAATTTATGATGATCATGGAGATGGTAGTGGGTTGATTTTCTGACATGGGAAATGGAGTAGTTTGGTCTTCTTTATTAAGCTTACATCCATGCAAATATATGTCATATATATTATGTTTGATCTAATGAGATTGGATGTTGGGGTTGTGAAGGAGATCTTACTTGTCACAACTTGGCACTTCGAGGTGTTGGTAGAAGGACATGATTGGGATATGACTTACAAGCCTTCTCTCTATTCTATGGATTCTTCCTAGAGGATTATGTTCAAATGGTTCAGTGTGGTGGACTTGGGAGAGTTATGGTGACATGTTATCAGAGACTTTGTAGTGTCTTGTGTTGCATGCATAGATCATTGTGATTGTTATTTGTTACTACATGACTTAATTTTTAGCCACACTTTAGTTTAAGTATTGATTGGTAGGCTTGGTATGCCATGGTCTTTTTTTTAGATTTGACATTACCCATGCAGTGGGAGTTCTTGGATGTGTATGTTCTTCATTGACAGGTTTGACACATGGAGCTTTTGATTTTAATTTATGGGTTGGATATTTTGTTGACATAAGTTCTAATGATGTTTTGGATACCTTGTGGTATGGTTGATTGGATGGATTAGCATTTTCTATGGGTGTTATTTCTGGTCTAGTGGGTTTATCAGTTGGATGAGGGAAACCTATTTTGGTTGTTGTTCTAGCTGATGGTTTATCTTGTTCTCTAGATGATTCCTCGACTTTAGTATTGTGTTCTGGTTATGGGCTTGGAGTTGGTTGAGCTTTTGTTTATCTCATGAGCACAATGGAGTTGCTACAGTAGCTCACAACCTTTGTTATCACTTGGATCTGATGCTTGTTCACTTTGGATTGTTGTATATACACCTTGAATTTTTCCTTTTCTTCTATAGGTGGCATGATTGGAGGATGACAAGAGTTTTTCGCTTGATATGGTGGACATCTTGGATGCTCTTGCAGGAATCTTGTTAGTGCACAAGAGCATGCTAGAGATTCATGTGGTTTCATGGAAGGTTGTGTTGTTGTTGTTTCCACCTTAGCAGTTGATTACCTAATTAGATTGGCCCTTGAAAGTGTTCGACAAGTGGGAGAATGTTGGGAATTAAGGTGTCTCAACCTTTACAATTTCCTAGCATTGAAATATTAATTTATTAATGCTTATGTTGTATTTTCTTTCTCATATTAATTTATTAATGCTTATGTTGAATTTCCTTTCTCATATTAATTTTTCATCTAATGTGACTTGGCACGGTGAGTTGTTAGCACATTGAGAGGTGACATGGGATGTGACATGGATGTTGTGGTCTCTATATGGAAATGTAGGCATCCCACTTTGAGAAGATATTATTTGACATGTGTCGACATCTTTGAGGGATTCTATGACAGATTCTTATAATGAATTCCTATGACGATCTTATGGCATGTAAGAGCCAGATTCTATGACAGGTTGGACATGTGTTGGAAGACTTATTTGCATGAAGAATCTAGGCATCCAAGTTTTACTATGACAAGTTGTAAGAGAATGTAAGAGGAATCTTCTATATTTAGTCAGTTATGACAAATTCTCTTACAACTATAAGAGTTGTCATATATGACATATTCTATGTCATTGTAAGGCAGTTGTCATTACCTATTTGGGGAAAATTTGGGGTGCCCAAGTATGGGGGCATGTAAGGGGGGTTAGGAATAATGTGACAAGTGTCACAAGAGTCAAATATGTGGTTGGAAAATGTGCCACATGGATTTGGACGCCCATCTCTTGTAGCTTGTTCTAGAAGCTAACTTCATGCTTGTATTCTCTATATATCATGTCTTGGAGTGGGTTTTGGATTATGAAAATTATAGGGTTATATTGTTGAATTTTTCCAGAAGAGCATGATGTAGTCTCCGTGTTAAGGTTGCGAGCCTGAAATGTATTGTAACCATATTGCTTTTGATTAATACATTGGTTTGATGCTTTGGAGGGTGGGGTTTTTTACCCGAAAGGGTTTTCCCCATGTATATGGTGTTTTATTCTCTTCTATCTATCTTTCTTCTGTTCTTCATGTTTCTCATTCTTAAATGTTATTTTATATGTCGTTATGCTAATGGATTTTCTTAGATTTGGAATTACATCATCTTTTCTCTAAGGGTTAATGCATGGGAATTCAACTATGTTAGTTTATGCTTTAAGGCATTGTAGTATGTGCTTGTATCAAGATTATTACAATTTGATTTTTTTAAAGAAACATAAAATGTTGAAGGTGCATACTATTCTTGGAAGGCTTTATGATTTCATCATTCCATTTCATTTGGGACTAGATAAGAGTCATCCCTGGAGTTGGAAACTCCTAAACCAATAACATTATGATACCCCCTTGGATTGTGGAAGATTATGTAATCAGGTTATGTAGGAAGGTTATGAAGGATAACCAATAGGAACCTTCACCCTACTAAAAAATTAGAATGGCTCTAAGGGGATGGGAAGAATTGAAATAACCCCCTTATTGGTAGCAACCTATAGTTGTAGAGAGTCAAGGATTTTTGGATTTAGTAAGAATACTACAAATCTATGAGTATGCATTATTGGCATAAATTGGAAACTTCAAATGAAGTAGATAGTCAACAAAGGAAGTATCCAAGAGGTTGGAGAACTCTTGACAAAAAAAATATATTTTGTGCAAGGCTAAGATCTTACAAGAAAAGATTGAGTACCTTGGAATAAGGGAAAATACTAGATTGGTTAGAAAAGAAGTAATCAATGAAGTGGACATGGTTCCACTAGCCAAAATTGATGAGATCAATTTGGAGTTTTTATGAAAATGAGAGAAAGAAACCAAGCAACCTAAGAGTGCTTAGGGTTATGAAGTTACCAAGAATTGGGACAAAGTCACTTGGAAAGGTTATTATGAGAAAGAGACTTGAAAAGGTAAACTAGGTTGGCCTGACAAAGATTTGGATAATACATAGATTGGTAGAGGTATAAATTGAACTCACCAGCATATCAATGAAAACCAACATATGTCTAGACATTCCAAAATGAAATGGGATATAGTGTGACACAATGTGTTAAAACTATAGACCTTGTAAGAAAAACACGCTCTAAGTTGAGGACACGTCAACCAAACAAGCTTTGTGGATATGAAAATTCCTCCACAAAAAGGGATATTGGTATACATGGAAAAGAGACCTAGAATAATAGAGAGCCTCTTAACTTGTAAAGTTGTTAATTATTCAATAGATCTCTTTATTCATAATTCAATTATTGAATCTATGAGATTAGAGATCAGTGATGAATCTAACTTTGGAAATATAAGTATATACAAGGCATGCCACAGAGGCAAGAAAAAGGCAATCTAAAGCTAATAACAAGGAATGAAAAACCATTTTGAGAAAGAAAATGACTGTTATGAGTTCAACTTTAAGTTGATCGAATGTCATGGAAACACAAAGGGGGGAAGGAAGAGAATGGATCGACTCAGATTAAGTACCCCATCCAATGAAAATCGTGAATATATTTTCAAGTTTGGAAGAACTTTTGACTTCTTCGTAAGTCATGATGCTAATCAAGTCATATATTTCATGACCACAAGAATAAAGTATTGGAATTATTGAAAGATAATGAAAAGTTCAAGGATTATGACCAATGAGTAAAGAATATTATCACTCAATACTTTATAAATGTATGATTTGAAGATCAAATAACATTATCATTGATGCCTGAGGAAAGCATACGCAGATTAATTGATCATAAAAGGGAAGATAATTGCCTAAAGGAACAGGTAAGGAAGATCTAGATTACTCATGATTTGGAGTTATTTAGAAATTTTCATGCTTAGTAATTGGGTATGCGATTAAATTTGATATCTTTTAGGAGCTAGCATGATTGAACAAGGATTATTACTCAAAAATTGGTACCGATACTCATCGAGAAAGATAGATTGAGCTGTAAAATCGGATTACAATTTTGAAAATGATCCAAGGACGGAAAAAATCCAAGGTTTGGATGTCCTAAGAAGAAGGAGATTTATCTCCCCAAATGTCTAAGAATTATACTTATATGGAATGAGTCCACAAAATAGGTTTTCATTTAATCAAAGAGTAGACTATTATGGGATGTAAAAGAGCCTACGTATCCAAAATTTTGGGAGAATAAGGAATGAAATGAGGAAATTGATGTCATAGTTAGGACATTGAAATGACTAAGATATTTTTTAGATGGGGAACCACTATAATTTGGAAAAAGATGGAGTAAGATGTTGCAGAGTATGTACCAAGATATTGTCCAGTGTGTCAGGAAATGAAGATAAGACGTCGTCATCGACAGGACATGTATACTCTCTTGAGATTCTAGAGGGGGAGTAGTAGAACACAAGATAGTTTAATCTATCTAATATGTCGATGAAGATGACATAATATTATGGTGAAAAAACTCGCCAAGGTAACCAACGCTGGTTGGAAACTTGATTTATAGGATTTTGATCCTAAGTAATATATTGTGAGAAGTAGTTGCTTAGTATTCCTAAGAAGGTTGTCTCAGTTGTGAACGAGCAAATAATGATGAGGTTGTGTGAACCATGATTAGCTTTTGGGAAATTCAATTGAATGAATAATCGATATATTATTGTAACTGAATAGGCAAAAGGGATAAACCAAATCTTGAACGATTTGAAGAATACTTATAAACTTATATCATTGAGGTTTGATCCATTATATGGAAAGGAAGGTTAAACTCTATTAGGCTGAAATAGGCTAAGAAATAGGGTTAACCTTAAATTAGAAAGGTTGGAAAAAAGGGATATTAGATCGAAATGATCGAAGAAACCTTGTTGATACAAAGCTTGAAATATGAAGCAATATTGTTATGTTCGGAAATGATAAGTGTCCAAGAGCAATGTTATGCTCAAGATGGGAAAATAATCAAGAGCATTACTTTTACGATTAAGAAAAAAATAGATAAGTAGGTGGTGGACGGTCTCGGCTTCTGAGTTGTCCAAGGTGTACATACCAAAGAAAAGGAAGGGACCCATGGTGTAGTGTACAATGCACCAAAATTCCTTATCTATTTGGATTACACTAAAGATAAATTCAATAGCCAATGAGAACATGTTTTCCAATCACTATATCATAGGTGTCATGTGGTATATAGTTATTATTGTACTTGGGATGTACATATGAGGTATTGTGAATACTATGTATAAGCTCTTGAAAGAGAAAGTGTGTGAGAAGCACACAAGTTTTCTCTATGCATTAACAAGGACACTCAATGCAAGGTCCAGGTAGGACTTGATTACAAGGAGTGAAGCTACATGGGAAGAATGTTTCATAATTCTTACATATTTTGAAAATGGTAAGGAAATGTTTTATTTGAATTCATATATATGTTAAAGTGCTAAAAATCATTGAGGACAATGATTCACAAGGGGGAAGTATGTCACACCCCATCTTGTTGTTACTGATTTATTTTTACCTTCACGAGTAAACTAAATGGTAAATGCAATCATGATTTTTATATGCTTACTAAAAGAATGGAATATTGAAATAGCTATTATGTGAAAGTGTTGATAAATGCTTAATATGGCTTTGAAAGAGTAAATATGGTGCAGGAGCACCTTAAAGGGCTTTTGGAAAATCTTGACAATTTTGGCTTGTAGGTGGTTCTAGTCAACCACCAAGGTAATAAGGACTAATTGTAAAGTCCCAAGGTATAATTAATGTTTTTTAGTGGAAAAATTAGGTTGGTTTAGAACCTGGAGGTTTGGAAAAGTCTGAATGACAAAATCAGGCGAAACTAGACAAGGTTGTCTTAGGAATTTGGCCTAAAAATGCAAAAAAGGCATTAATGATGTTCTAAGCCCGACCTAAGGGTCCTAGCACATGGGATAAAGGTATATAAGGTCATACAAACCCTAATACCTGAGTTGGAAGTTCATTTTCACGAATTGAGACTTGGAGAGCATATTTTGTGATTGGAATACAACAACTTTTGAGTGCATTTTTGTGTTTGAGCCTTCATCCAATCAAGAATGGATTGAGAGGACTGATATGATGCTTTGAGTATTTATTTTGTGTCATTTAATTACTATTTGAAGCATTATATTAGCCATTTAATTCAACTGGTTGTAATTTTGCAAGTTTTGGTGTTCTTGGTTACACTGCCGGTTAAGGCCAGTTTTTGTAAATAATGATCCCCACTTGAATTCTTGTGGAAAGGCTACCATGGACACTTGTAATCAAGTAGGGGATGGTTTTTAAAGTTTAAATATGGTGTGTGGATTTTTGGTTTGCAGGGGAAGAGTTGAATTCACCAAACACTAGGCGAGTGCAAGTGCATTCTGGCTAGTGGCTTGGAGAGGACAACAATAAATAAAGTTGCTAAATGGATTGGTTCATGCCAATAAAGATAATGGGAGTGTGGAAAAATTTATTCCAGACATGTGTGTGAAAGGAGGAGAGTTGGGGAGGTCATTGAAGCCTTCAAAGTTGGAAAAAGGAGCCAAAATCCTAGAAACCCTTGATTTTAGGGGGTATGAGGATAGTCATATGTTCGGCCATTTGGGAGACCTTACACCTGGTAAATATTGAAGCTTAGGGTACCACTAGAAATAATATCAAAAAATATTTTGGGGTTGTTAAGACCGTTTTTGAGAAAAGCCAAAAAAACGGGTTCTAGGAGACCTAAAAGGGGCAAAAAGGCTACAAGGCCTAAAATTGGGTTTTTCTTGAATTCGATGGGTAAATGAAGAAAGAAACCTGAAATAAGGATCAGAGTGGAGCAAGATCACCCTAGTAATAGTTGGTATACCTATTCCAAGACCCAAGCAAGGTTTGGGAGCTTTGTGGCAAAATTGAGCCCAGGGAAGCTTAGTGGTGAATTGTGAGCAATGGTGAAGAATTTGAAATTGGTGGAGAGTCCTATAAGGAGTTAGGGGTTTAGGAAAGATCCTTGAGTAGGGTAGATTGGAATACCCTAGGAAGACCAAAGAATAGGTCTTGGTAAGAGCAAGAGTGCTCTTGAGGGATAGGACTCCCCATCAAAATATGTTTACAATTATTGCTATATTAATATGCTAAATTTATGATGTCTATGGATTTATTATGAACGTCTGACTACCATTGAAAATGTACTCAGTTGGTTGCAAGGACAGGTTCAATCCTCTAGGTGGAGAGGAAGTATCACTCAAGAGAAGTGATTGGTCGGATAACCCTAAATGAAACCTATCTAAGCTTACACACACTCACAATAGAATGGTTGAGTCTAGACATAGTGTTCAGAATTGTTAAGTCATCCTTAGCATGATGTGTTTGCATTAGTAATGGTCTTGATTATTGTTGAGTGCATTCTTGGATGATGTTTATATGTGTTGTGCTTATGAGTTCTTCCTTATGCCACTATGCTTGATTGAATGGTTGAATGAGTATTTGAGATATATGCCTATATGCATATATATGCACGTGTCGATATACGTGTATGTTGAATATAATGGGATGTCCATACTAGTATGTCAACATATGTATGATTATGCATATACATATATAGATTTTAATATGATGTTATATGAGGACATAATCTAATGGTCATAGTCATTCGAGTATCAAATGGACTATTTGATCATCGTATTGCTATAGAATTTATATAGATATATGTGAGTGTATGTATATATACATATACATATACACACATAAGCATTAATGCTTATATAGAGGAATGTGTGTGTGTGTATATATATAATATTATTATGTGAATGTTAACTTGTTTTCATTCATTTGTATATTAAATGTATACATACTTGATTGACATGATATATATACATATACATATATATGTGGTAAAACGTAATGTTATTTATTGATGTATATATATATATATGTGTGTGTATATATATATAATATTTGGAAGCTGAATATATATACTTAGTGGTTGATTTTTTTTTATATATATATATATAAGCATAAGTCAATTTGTATGTAATACATGCAAAGCTTTTATAAGATGATTATTACATATGTTATCAATGTATAAAGACCAAATCAAAAGAAAGGTAATGCACAATAGTAAGCTCAATGTGGGAAATAGACCATAGTCAATACTATGGGAAAGCATCTTAGAATTGCTAAACAATGAATTACTCAACATTGAATGCTTTTATATAAAGTGATGAAATAGATACCAATTGCAAAATAAAGTGAAATGTATGAGAATAGGATACACGTAAAACAAGATGTCAATTGGTCAAAGTACCAAATAAATACATCATCTTTGAAAAATGACCCATTTATGTTGTGTTACTCAATAAATCTATGACTAAGTTGACATAGAATGAGTGTTGCCTATAGAATGAAGACTATTTCAAAGAGTAAATTCGATCCCAAACAACGAGAGGGTGGTTGCATACTTGGTGCCAAATTGAGGAAGCTTTAATTCTTGTAGAATTAGATTCTGTAGCAAGTTGGTTGTCCTCATTTCATCATGTGAAGATTGAACTAGTCTTTTGCTACTGTCAAGCATAGAAGTCGGTCTATGGCATTATATGTTGAGTATACTCTTTGATAATTGCCACCTTTTAGTTGTGTATCATGAGTCGACTAGCATGGAGATTGCTCTCATTTTGCATGCCTTTTCTTTAGGTTGCAATGTCTCCTTTTTCTATAGAAATAGAGAATTTAGTGCTCTCACTTGGGGCACACTTCTTATTCTAAATACATATTCTGCAAATTTACTCTGCTGCATTATTTTGTGAGAGTTGAGAACTTCTTAGTGAGAGTGTTGCATTATTTTGAGTTAGAAGCTTTCTTTGGGTTGATAAAGTGAAGCTAGGAAGTTGTTGTAGAAGGTTGTGCATCAAGTCAATTAATTGGTTAAGCGTATTACAGGCATGAGGATCTAATCTTCTCTAATTTTCTCTTTGTTTAAAAAATATTGAGAATTGAATGCTTTATTTGATCTACTTGAGATTACTTGCATTAGGAAAACATAGTATTTGCTTTTGAAAGGAAAAAGAAATTGTTTTATGCTTTTCTATGAAAGTGCATAAATTTACTCCATAATAGGAGGGATTTTTTGTCATTAGTATTAAGATACTAGGAATGATTAAACATGATTACCTTAAGGAAGCGTCTCTATACTCCTATATACCCTATATGAGGATTTAGATAATGATGTTATTTCTATAAATAGGTAGTAATACTACAATTATATTATGTAATGTATGAAAGTCATGAAGTGATGTGACACTATAGCTTATTATGCTAGGGAACCTTGGGAATGATAGGGTTAGCATTACAAAGGTGATGGTATGAAAAGTATGATGTGACGTTATGTAAACCACATCAATTATCTTTACTGAAATGGTCACTTGGTCACACGCCACTCTCGAATGAAATCTTATATTTGGAATAACCTAATGAATCGAGAAGTTTATTTGAGGAAACCCTAGGTTATGAGTTACCTACTAGGTTGAGAAAAATTTCTTGACTACCACTGAAACCAATGGGTTGGGATTACTCTACATGGTTAGGAAGATTAATTGGTCTTGTTTGGAACATATAGGTTTAGATTAACCAATATGAATAGATGACTAATTAGATGATTTTTTATCTTAGGATTAGGATAAACCAAGATTATAACTCACCTATGTGATTAAGTTAATCACTCAAGTTTATGGAATACTATATGTTTGGAGACATAGGTGGGATTATCTATAGAGTCAGAGTTGCTACTTGATTAGTTGCTTTACACTCTTGAGAATGTCATATTATTGACAAGATTATATTTTTTTGAATAAATTTTTTTATTAAGGAGATTGTACTCTCGAATCAAATCATCTATTTATATGATTACTCTTTGATTGAGGTCATTCATTGATGTGATTATACTCTTGATGAGAATCACTTGTTAATGTGATATATTACTAAATAGAGTGAGTGATTTATAAATATTTAATCTATGATTAGATGAAGCTTATGTAGCTATACTTATATTATAAAGTTACTTTTAGGACTAGGTTGTCCATTGAAGGGAATTAAAGCTTGTTGTTTATGCAAAGTTATGTTGTAAACTAGGAAAGCTCATATGCTATACCTGGGATAGAAATATCTATTGAAAGGGGTAACATATGCTTAGGAATTATTGGTAGAAATACCATAGTGATATGGGAAAAGGGAAATAGGTTATTTATGAGGTTAGGGAGTACCTATGGAAGGAATTTACCTAGGCATAACATATGAACGGTCATAATCCAAACCAAGCTATAGACGTGTATGCGAATAGGGAGATTGTCACTCGAAGTACTAGGTGAGAATAGTTTTGCCAAAGTATTGTAAGTAGCCATTGTTTACACTATTAGTACACTATGTTCATTTTATGCATTCTAGTTCAAGGTTTTCATACTCGTAGGGGAAATGACTGTATGGTTAGGTTCTGGTTTGTAGGACACAACACTAAGCTCAGATAGGCATTTTTTATGAGGTTTACCAACCAATCTCTTCGTTGAGGGGTAGGACCATCTTGTCATATATGATAGATGTGTGGGGATCACATTTGAGTCTATGGTTGGCGAAAAATTGCTTGAGTGATGCTTCTCATAAGATGGCATCCAAGGTTTGTGAATGTTTGCGCCAGTATTAGGGACATCTAGAGCGTGTGCACCAAAGAGCGAGGATATCCAGAAGGTATGCACCATTGCATTGACATCAAGACTAGTTTGTATATCTATTGCTAGATGAAGCTTGGAAGAGATTTGTGTGTATCATGTACCCATTTATATGGAAGGATGAAATCATGAATTATAAACTTGAAGTTAATTCAATATGATATCTATGATTATTAAAAGATTTATGAAATTACAATAGAATGCGATGGAATTTGGAAATAGTGTTATCTCAAATGAGCATGTAGTTTACATTATGGAAAGAAAAAAATTATTGCTATGTCATGACATCATAGAATATTCACTTAATGTGAAATATTTAGAATTTTGTTGAGTAGAACATTAGCGTTGTTACATGTGGTATCAGAGCTACTAGTTTAGCTCTGGAACCTATGAGCTCATTACACAAACAATGTGTAAACCTTATCAGAAGATAATAGTAGAAAAGTTCTTATGCCAAGATGGCAAGATAAAATAACACGGGGAAATTAAAACAAAGACAATATTCGAGGAAACTTGTTTAAGTTTGGGACTAGATAAGAGTCATCCCTAGAGTTGAAAACTCCTAAACCAACAACTTATTATGATACCCCCATTGGATTGCAAAAGTTTGTACAATTGAGTTATGTAGGAAGGTTGTGAAGGATAACCAATAGGTACCTTCACGCTACTAAAAATTTAGAATAACTCTAAGGGGATGGGAATAATTGAAATAACCCCCTTATTGGCAGCAACCTATAGTTGCAGAGAGTCAAGGATTTTTGGATTTAGTAAGAATACTACGAATCTATGGGGATGCATTATTGGAATAAATTGGAAACTTCAAATGAAGTAGATAGTTGACAAAGGAGGTATCCAAGAGGTTGGAGAACTCTTGACAAAAATTAAATTTTTAAGTAAGGCTAAGATCTTGCAAGAAAAGATTTTACCTTAGAATAAGGGAAAATAACATATTGGTTAGAAAAGAATTAATCAATGAAGTGCACATGGTTCCACCAACCAAAATTGATGAGATAAATTTGGAGTTTTGATTAACATGAGAAAAATAAACCAAGCAACCTTAGAGTGCTTAGGGTTATGAAGTTACCAAGAATTCAGACAAAGTCACTTAGAAAGGTGATTGTGAGAAAGAGACTTGAAAAGGTAAACCGGGTTGGCCTAACAAAGGTTTTGATAGTACATAGATTGGTTGGGGTATAAATTGAACTCACCAACGTGTCAACAAAAACCAACATATGTTTAGATATTCCAAAAGGAAATGTGATACAGTGTGACACAATGTGTTAAAACTATAGAAATAGTAAGGAAACAATGCTCTAAGTTGAGGACACATCAACCAAATATGGAAATTCCTCCACAGAAAGATATTTTGGTATACATGGAAAAGAGAATTGGAATAATAAAGAGCCTCTTAGCTTGTAAAGTTGCTAATTATTCAATAGATCTCTTTATTTACAATTCAATTATTGAATCTATGAGATTAGAGATCAGTGATGAATCTAACTTTGGAAATAAGTATATTCAAGGCATGCCACGAAGGCAAGAAAAAGGCAATTGAAAGCCAATAAAAAGGAATGACAAACCATTTCAAGAAAATAAATGATTGTTAGGAGTTCAAATTTAAGTTGATCAAATGTCATGGAAACACAAAGGGGGGAAGGAAAAGAGTGGATTGACTCAGATTAAGTACCCCATACAATGAAAATCATGAAGATATTTTCAGGTTTGGAAGAACTTTTCACTTCTTCCTAAGTCATGATATCAATCAAGTTATATATTTGATGACCACATGAATAAAGTATTGGAATTATTGAAAGATAATAAAAAGGTCAAGGATTATGACCAACGAGTAAAGAATATTATCAATTAATAATTTATATATGTTTGATTGGAAGATCAAATAACATTATCCTTGATGCCTTAGGAAAGGATAGGCAGATTACATGATCATCAAAAGGGAAGATCATTGCCTAAAGGAACAGGTAAGGAATATCTATATTACTCATGATTTGGACTTATTGAGAAATCTTCATGCTTGGTAATTGGGTATGCAATTAAATTTGATGTCATTTAGGAGCTAACATGATTGAACGAGGATTATTACTCAAAAATTGGTACTGGTACTCATCGAGAAAGATAGATTGAGCTGTAAAATCATATTACAATTTTGAAAATGATCCAAGGACAAAAGAAATCCAAGGTATGGATGTCCTAAGAAGAAGGAGATTCATCTCCACAAAATGTCTAAGAATTATGCTTATGTGGCATGAGTCCACAAAATAGGTTTTCATTTAATCAAAGAATGGACTATTGTGGGATGTAAAAGAACCTATGTATCTAAAATTTTGGGAGAATAAGGAATGAAATGAGAAAATTGATGTCATAGTTAGGACATTGAAATGACTAAGTTATTTTTCAGATGAGGAACCACTATAATCTAGAAAATGATGGAGTAAGATGTTGCAAAGTATGTAGAAAAATATTGTCCAGTGTGCCAGGAAATGAAGACAAGATGTCATCATCGACAGGAAATGTATACTCTCTTGAGATTCTAGAGGGGGAATGGTAGAACACAAGATAGTTCTTTGTCTATGTCATCAAAACCAACATAATATTATGGTGAACAAACTCGCTAATGTAACCAACGTTGGTTGGAAACTTGATTTATAAGATTTCGGTCCTAAGTAATATATTGTGAGTAGTTTCTTAGTATTCCTAAGAAGGTTGTCTTAGTTGTGAACCATGCTCATCTTGTGGGAGATTCAATTGAATGAATGCTCAATATATTATTGTAGCCGAATAGGCAAAAGGGATAAACCAAATCTTGAATGATTTGAAGAATACTTATAAACTTATATCATTGAGGTTTTATCTAGTATATGGAAAAGAAGGTTGAAAAATCTATTAGGCTTAAATAGGCTAAGAAATAATGTTAACCTTAAACTAGAAAAGTGGGAAAAAAAGGATAATAGATCGAAATGATCAAAGAAACCTTGTTGATAGAAAGCTTGAAATATGAAGCAGTATTGTGATGTTCGGAAATGATAGGTGTCTAAGAGCAATGTTATGCTCAAGATGGGAAAATAGTCAAGAGCATTACTTTTATGATTAAGAAAAAATAAAGAAGTAGGTGGTGGATGATCTCGGCTTCTGAGTTGTCCAAGGTGTAAATACCAAAGAAAGGAAGGGACTCATGGTTTAGTGTATAATGCACCAAAATTCCTTATCTATTTGGATTACACTAAGGATAAATTCAATATCCAATGAGAACTTGTTTTCCAATCACTATGTCATAGGTGCCATGTGGTATATAGTTATTATTGTACTTGGGATGTACATATGAGGTACTGTAAATACTATGTATAAGCTCTTGAAAGAGAAAGTGTGTGAGAAGCACACAAGTTTTCCCTATGCATTAACAAGGACACTCGATGCAAGGTCCAAGAAGGACTTGATTGCAAGGAGTGAAGCTACATGGGAAGAATGTTTTATAATTCTTAAATATTTTGAAAATGGTAAGTAAATTTTTTATTTGAATTCATCTATATGTTAAAGTGCTAAAAATCATCGGGCATGATGATTCACAAGGGGGGAAGTATGTCACACCCCGTCTTGTTGTTATTGATTTACTTTTACCTTCATGGGTAAACTGGATGGTAAATGCAATCATGATTTTTATATGCTTGCTAAAAGAATGGAATACTAGAATAGGTATTATGTGAAAGTGTTGATAAATGCTTAATATGGCTTTGAAATAGTAAATATTTTGTACAATGATTATATATAAATATGCTAAAGTTATGATGCATATGGATTTATTATGAACGTCTAACTACCATTGCAAATGTGCTAAGTTGGTTGTAGGGACAGGTTCAATCCTCCAGATGGATGGGAAGTATCACTCAGGAGAAGTGATTGGTTGGATAACCCTAAATGAAACCTATATGAGCTTACACTCACTCATAATAGAATGGTTGAGTCTAGACATAGCGTTGGGAATTGGTAAGTCATCCTCAGCATGATGTGTTTGCATTAGTAAGGGTCTTGATTACCGTTGAGTGCATTCTTGGATGATGTTTATATGTGTGGAGCTTATGCGTTCTTCTTTGTGCTACTATGTTTGATTGAATGGTTGAATGAGTATTTGAGATATACGCCTATATGCATATATATGTACACGTCGATACACATCTATGTCAGATCTAATGGGATGTCCATACTATTATGTCAACATATGTATGATTATGTATATACGTATATAGATGTTAATATGATGTTATATGAGGACATAATCTAATTGTCATAGTCATTCGAGTATCAAATGGACTATTTGATCATTGTATTGCTATATAATTTATTTATATATATATGCGAGTGCACATATATATATACATATACACATACACACATGAGCATTAATGCTTATATAGAGGAATGTGTATGTATATATAATATATATTATTATTATGTGAATGTTAACTTGTTCATATTCATTTGTATATTAAATGTATACATACTCGATTGACATGATACATATATACATATGTATATATATATATATGTGATATAACGTAATGTTATTTAGTGACATATATATATGTACATATATATATAATTTTTGGAGGCCGAATATATATACTTAGAGGCTGATTTATATATATAAAAATAGGTCAATTTCTATGTAATAAGTGCAAAACTTTTATAAGCTGATTATTATATATGTTTTCAATGTATAAAGGCCAAATCAAAAGCAAGGTAATATGCAATAGTAAGGTTGATGTGGGAAATAGACCATAGTCAATACTATGGGAAAGCATCTTAGAATTCCTAAACAATGAATTACTCAACATTGAATTCTTTTATATAAAGCGATGAAATAGATACCAACTGAAAAATAAAGTGTAATGCATGAGAATAGGAAACACGTACAACAAGATGTGAATTGGTCAAAGTACCAAATAAATACATCATCTTTGAAAAAAATCTCATTTCTATTGTGTTACTCAATAAATATATGACTAAGTCAACACAGAATGAGTGTTGCTTGTAGAATGAAGATTGTTTGAAAGAGTAAAGCCACACCCAAACAATAGGAGGATGGCTGCATACTTGACACCAAATTGAGGAAGCTTTATTTCTTGTAGAATTGTATTTTTTAGCAAGTCGATTGTCAACATTTGATCATGTGCATATTGAACTAGTCTTTTGTTGTTGCCAAGCATATAAGTCAGTATATGCCATTATATGTTGAGTATACTCTTTTATTATTTCCACCTTTTAGCTATGTATCATGAGTCAACTAGCATGGAGATTGTTGTCATTTTGTATGCCTTTTCTTTACATTGCAATATCTCCTTTTTCTATATAAATAGAGAGGTTAGTGCTCTCACTTGGGACACACTTCTTATTCTGCAAACTTATTCTGCAAATTTACTCTGCTACATTATTGTGAGGCCTGAGAGATATTTAGAGAGAGTTGAGAACTACTTTGTGAGAGTGCTACATCATTTTGAGTTAGAAGTTCACTTTGGGTTGATAAAGTGAAGCTACGAAGCTGTTGTAGAAGGTTATGCATCAAGTCAATTAATTGGTTAAGCGTATTACAGAAATGATGATCCAATCATCTCTTATTTTGTCTTTATTTACGAAATATTGAAAATTGAATGCTTTACTTGATCTGCTTGAGATTACTTGCATTAGGAAAACATAACATTTGCTTTGGAAAGGAAAAATAAGTTGTTTTATGCTTTTATATGAAAGTGTATGAATTTACTCCATAATAGGAGAGAATGTTTGTCATTAGTATTAAGATACTAGGAATGATTAAACATTATTAGCTTAAGGAAGTGTCTCTATACTCCTATATACCCTATATGGGGATTTAGATAATGACATTATTTCTATACATAGGTAGTGATACTACAAGTATATTATGAAATGTATGAACATCATGAAGTGATGTGACACTATAGCTTATTATGCTAGGGAACCTTGGGAATGATAGGGTTAGCATTACGAAACTGATGGTATGAAAAGTATGATGTGACGTTATGTAAACCACATCAATTATCTTTACAAAAATGATCACTTGATCACATGCCACTCTTAAATGAAATCCTAGGTTTGGAATAACCTAATGAGTCAAGAAGTTTATTTGAGGAAACCCTAGGTTAAGAGTTACCTATTGGGTTGAGAAAAATTACTTGACTACCATTGAAACCAATGGGTTGGGATTACTCTACATGGTTAGGAAGATTAATTGGTATTGTTTGGAACATATAGGTTTAGATTAACCGATATGAACAGACTAATCATTGGATGATGTTTTATCTTAGGATTAGGATAAACCAAGGTTATAACTCACCTATGTGATTAAGTTAATCACTCAAGTTTATGAAATACTATATGTTTGGAGACATAGGTGGGATTACCTATAGATTCAAAGTTGCTACTTGATTAGTTGCTTTATACTCTTGAGAATGAAGTCATATTATTGAAAATATTCTACTCTTTTGAATAAACCTTTTCATTAAAGAGATTGTACTCTCAAATGGAATCATCTATTGATATGATTAATCTTTGATTGTGGTTATTCATTGATGTGATTATACTCTTGATGAGAAACACTTGTTAATGTGATATATTACTAAATGAAGTGAGTGATTTATAAATATTTAATTTGTGATTAGATGAAGCTTATGTAGCTATACTTAGATTATAAATTTATTTTCAGGACTCGGTCGTCCATTGAAGGGAATTAAAGATTCTTGTTTATACAAAGTTATATCGTAAACTAGGAAAGCTCATATGTTATACCTGGGATGGAAAAATCCATTGAAGGGGGGTAACATATGCTTAGGCATTATTGGTAGAAATACCACAATGATATGGGAAAAGGGAAATAGGTTATTTATGAGGTTAGGGTGTACCTATGGAAGGAATTTACCTAAGCATAGTATACAAACAGTCATAATCCAAACTGAGCTATAGAAGTGTATGTGAATAGGGAGACTGTCACTCAAAATTTTGGGTGAGAATACTTTAGCCAAAGTAGTGTAAGTAGCCATTGTTTACACTGTCAGCTCACTATGTTCCTTTTATGCATTCTAGTTCAAGATTTTCATACTTGCAGGGGAAAACGACTGTATGATTAGGTTCTAGTTTGTAGGACACAACACTAAGATCAAATAGGCATTTGTTATGAGGTTTACCAACCAATATCTTTGTCGAAGGGTAGGGCCATCTTGTCATATGTGACAGATGTGTGGGGGACCACATTTAAGTTTGTGGTTGGTGAAAAAGTGCTTGAGTGATGCTTCTCCTCATTAGATGGTTGGCAAGGTTTGTGAATGTATGCGCCAACATTGGGGATAATTGGAGTGTATGCACCAAAGAGCGAGGAAATCCAGAAGGTATGCACCAAAGAGCGAGGAAATCCAGAAGGTATGCACCATTGCAGCAACATCAGGACCAGTTTGTATATCTATTGCTAGATGAAGCTCAAAAGAGCTATGTATGTATCATGTACCCATTTATATGGAAGAATGAAATCATGAATGATAAACTTGAAGTTAATTAAATATGACATCTATGATTATGGAAAGATTTGTAACATTACAATAGAGTGCAATGGAAGTTGGAAATAGTGTTATCTCAAATGAGCATATAATTTTCATTATGGAAAGAATTTTTTTATTGCTATGTCATGACATCATAGAATATTCACTTAAGGTGAAATCTTTGAAATTTTAATAAGTATAACATTGAGGTTGTTACATCAATGAAGGGTATAGTTAAGAACCCTCTAGTTTTACCATCTGAGCTTTGTTGTTGTGTCGTATTTAATCAATTTTATTAAACAACTATGGATACCTTCCAACTATGAATGACAACTCTGATTAGTTAAGTATCTAGAACAGAGTGAACCAATAAGTGCAAGGAGAGACTATTGCACTCACTTTGGACAAAGTATTTGAAATATATATAACCACTACTTATGAGTGAAGTCATTCATTCACCCACCCTACTTGACTTGGAAAACCTTATCTGACCTTATATTAGCCCAAACCCATTATTTCACCAATGACTAACTTATCATATAAATTTTCATTTAAAAGTGATAACTTTATTAAAGTCATAATTCATCTAGATTGGTTTAGGTTCCTTAAATATCAACACCCATGTTATGTTAATGTAACGACTTGAGCCTTAGCAACTACTAGTTGTTCAATTCCTTACTTACTAAGTTGGTATACAACTTGACTAGTATATTTTTCTAACCTTGAATACCCAAGTTACATTCTTGTAACTTCTTGGGACTTGGCAACTGTCACTTATTCAAGTCCTGAGTATTAACCATGAGAGTATTTGATCTCCCACTTTATGAATAATAGTTTTTATTATCGACTTACTGTCATTAATAATTTCACGTAGTCAAAAACTAAAAGTACTAATGAAATTTTCAACATAAATGACAAGTAAATATTAATCTCAAATTGAAGATTCCTTCTTGGTGTTATAGTCTTAGATGTTTAGTGTTTAGTTTTATTATAGAACCCTTTTCTCATAATGTCAAGATTCACTAAGTCAATAACTCATTTGGGTTGTTAGTAAATTTTGACTTGAACACCCGAGTTACTTTCATGTAACTACTTGGGTCTTTGGCTACAACCACTTATGTGAGTCTTACCAAATCCCTTAAGAGCAACTATTCTCGAGATATAATCTTTAAGAAAAACTTGACACATTATGATAACATCTTGACCTTCCCAGTCATAATATAGTGTAAGCAATACATATACAAAATCCCCATTAAGAATATAACTTCCTTTAGGTTTTAGTCTTACAACAATGGTTAAATCTCCATTAAGAATATAACTTCCTTTAGGTTTTAGTCTTTCTTGTAAAACAATGTAGTATTGTTTACTAAGGATAAAACAACTATAAATCGACTGGTCCCATCTTACAATAAATTTGCATATTTAAGTGTTTACTCACTAAGATTGAAATATGACTGGTTTGGTAAAATACCTTGGACATTGAACTCTCTTGTTACACATTTGTAACATCTAGGGTCTAGACTACTGCCTCCAATTCAAGCCCTAACATGAATCAAAAGATCTACATTCTCACTTATTCTTAGGATTCTTTGGAAAATATTGATGACATTATCCAATCATCAAGACATACACATGGTCATAAATAAAATTTTGACCTAATTTGACTCAAACTTTTAGTTCATTCAAAGGTTAATCATATGGAAGGATCTTACTGATCACACATTGACTCCCTATTCAAAACTCAACTGAGTTGAATAGTTATTATTGTCTTCAAATTCTCGTTACATTACGTAACTACCTAGGTCTTGGCTACTGTCACAAGTTTGAAGCTCACATAACTCATGAGAGTAACTACTCTTGAAATTAGATCTTTGATAAAGTTGACAACCAAAGACGATATTTTGACCTAACTAATATGCAAACATTATATGCAAAAATATCTCATTTGGGTATTTTCCATTGAGGAACATAACTCATTCTTAGCCCTTCAAGACAAGTAGTGAAGCTTTGATTTTCAAAGAAGTTGGTAAAGAATACAAAGAATAACTATACATTAAACCCTGTAGGCATCTTTAACAAAGAACTAGCACTTAGTTGTGCTTTAGAATTTTGTACCAATTATTCAATTCTCAACCATATAAGCTTGGTTCAATAACCACAAAGAAAATATGGTTTGACATTTTCTTTCCATAGGTTCTTTAATGAAATTTATTTACAACTAATTTGCATTCAATAAAAATCTTACAGATTGGAAAAGAATGAAAAACCCTTACTAGTTTTAAGAAACTAGTTCATTCCAATGAACTAAAAGAAAAAATATTTCAACAAGAATGATTGAAAACAAGAAATGTTTCTTTCATAAGAGAGTTTATAACTAATCTTGCCTCAATATAGATCCATAAAATCCCTTGTCATTCCATTATACACCAAGAAATATCTTATTTCCACTAGAAAGAAAGTGAAGAAACTACTTGATTACTTATTGGTATTGCACTCAAGCACTTGAATTCAAACTCTGAAAATTTATCTATCTGTAATATATCTATATTAATTTTGCTACTCCCTTATTTATCCACAACCAATTCTCAACTCCTCCACTATAATGTGACAGATACCAGCTACTCGAGATAGTTTTTGCAAACTGTAATAGTGATAGTTTTCATAGAGGTATCTCAACATATCATTTTCTAGATCAATACTCTCATTTCTTTACAATTGGAACTGCTCTCCTCTAAATAAAAAAGAGATAATGATAATGATCCTCCCTTGAACTCTCCCAAATATTTTAACCAACTTGATAACTAATTCTTGCTCCAAACTTTGTGGTTTCTTGTTTTCTTTCTCCTCCTTAACTTGGCGTTGCCATTTTATCATTTTTGATTTATGGTCCCCCCTAATTGAATTCTTTTTCACTATTTTTAACATGTTTCCACTCCAACTCAGCTACAAACAGTTACCAAAAATAGTTATAAACCCCATTGAAGATAACTATCACAACATCTTATCCTCAAGGCAACAATTACGACCAAGCTCTATGTTAAAAATAGCTTCAAATACTTATAAAATATGGCTGCCAAGGCTTATTTTCATGGTAAATGCCATAGTTGTGTATTGAAAGAAATTTTAAATTGTAAACAATATTTATTTGCCACCTACACGACATACATTATGCAGCCTATCAAAGCTCAAGGTTGGTGAGAATGCTATGATAAACTCAACTTTTAAATAGTAAATGTGCTCCTCAAAACATAGAGTCGATCCCATATTGCTAATTTGTGGTTTAATTAACCACTTAAACATTTAAAAATAGCCTTAAATACTAGCCAAGTATACACACACACACACACATATATACATCACTAATTGGTGGCAAAACATAAGGTGGTGATTATTATATCAAGCTGATACACATTAACGTTATCTCCAAAATACACCATGCTTCTGTCAACATGTATATTAATATCAACATGTATAGTATATAACACTTATAAATAAGTATGTATATCTTTATATATATTAAGCAAGAAAAGGTTACCAAATACTCCAAATTACTTACAACCCAAGAAAATGAGAAGAACACAACTAAATGACCATCGAGGTATGCTATTGACAACCCTAGACATGCATAGGTTAAACGAAGTCAAACTCTTGACCAACACTAAGCTTAGATGGTATTGCTAGAGAAATCTTAACTTTACCCTTCTCCCGGGTGACACTCTCCCTCTCCCTCTGGAGGGCATGAAAAAATGATCCAACAATTCCACTCAAGTATAATCATATCTTTGTGTTTTCATCAGTAGTTCATTCAAATGTAGAAACATCACAACACATTTCATCATAATCATATCATTACATATTCATCAGTAATTCATTTACATGTAGAAACATCATATTGCATAAATTTATCAAATCATTTATCTATCCAGATTCCATAGTCTTATATTTCAAATTGCATTCACCATAAAGTAAAAAGTAATTTTGGAAATCAAAGGTGGGGTGTAATAAAATTAGAACATTTTTTGGATAAAAATGGTTGCTACAACTTGTTCCCTAGTAAATGAGTCTCCTACATTGGTTCTTGTTAATAAGACACCTATGGAGGTTTGGTTAGGAAAAAACCCTTCATTGATACATCTTAGAGTTTTTGGTTGTGAGTTATATACTCATGTGCCTAGGGAGAAGAGGTCAAAGTTGGAGAGTAGGTTTATAAAATGTATTTTCATTAGATATGGTATTGGTGTAAAATGGTAAAAGCTTTGGGATCTTATGGTTGAGAGAATGTTATATATTAGAAGTATTATCTTTAGAGAAGTTAAACCTTATTCCATAGTATTACACCTAAGAAACCTAATAAAAATAAAAATACAATTTAGCTACCCTCAAACATTGAGAAAGTTAAACCTGAATCTCATGAAGGATTTGATAAGGGACAGAGCTTAGATGGTTCAAAAAAAATAAAGAGATAAACATCCACCTTAGTCATCAAGGAGATCCACTCAACAAAGACAACAACTAGACAAGTAAAATCTTAATTGAAGATGAAATTTTGCTTTGATTAATAAAACTAGTGAGGTTAGAACTATAAAGGAGGCTACAAGTATGAATGGTGTAGAGTCCTATAAAATGATTGAATGAATGAGGAGATGGTTATGTTAAATAAAATAGAACATAGAACCCATTACCTTTTCTTTATGGATGTAAACTCATTGTATATAAATGATTGTTCAAAAATAAATTTGATTTTGATGTTATTGTTGAGAAGTATAAGGTGAGACTAGTTACAAAGTGATATTCCCAAGTTGAGGAAATTGGATATGGTGAGACTTTCTCTCTAGCACTAAGATGAAATCCATTTAGTTTATATTATCTATTGAAATGGCATTTGTTTTTTATAAGGAAAATCAGGTTTTGAAGGGACCCTGAAACCCTTTACAAGGAAAAACACTGCTAAAAAGATAAAACCTTAAGAACCCACAACACAAGGAAACCCAAAAGCTAGCAACATAAAATAAACATGAAGCCTGTCAACAACCCAAAAGTAAAACATCAACAAAAAAGCAACCCGAACAAAAAACACAACAAAGCTACAACAATTTTTCTAGCTCATTGGTTGAGGCCAAATTCCCCTCAATGACCACCTCATGCATTTCCATCACATCCTTGAGCTCCTCAAATGAGATAGCAACCCATTTTTTTCGTTTTACTCCTCATCCTCAAGCACAGACTCACATCAACAACCTTCTGCACAACAGGAGCTAACCCTTCATTCTTTTCCATTAGGTTCTTGGGATAAACCTCCTCCAAAGTCATCTCAATATCACCCAACTCTAAGGGGTTACCAATCTATTTCAAGGCCATCTCATTCAAAAAAGAGAGGCCCTTAGCAGTCGACTTCAGAGAATTATTACTGATATAAACCACTGTCTTCAAATCCTCAAACAACTTAGAAATTTTGTCCTCAAGATTAATAAACCTCTCTTCATAAGTCTTTTGAACCGCCACCTCCAAAGAAGTAATCCTCTCCTTATGAGAAGTACCAAGATGATCAGAATTCACAACCATCTTATCAAGCATGACATTCATAATTTTAACTTTACCTTTGATTGCCCATTCCTTTTGATTGCTATGCACCAAATCCACACAAACATCCTGCCAATTTTTGAGTTGCGCATTGAGCTCCTTAACCTCTGAGAAGATCCATTTAACAAGAGACAATAGGTTACGAGAACCATCCTCGACCATCCTACAAAACATATTCATATTAACCTCATCCCAATTAATAGGAGGCAACTCATGAGAACCCAAATTATCAACAAAGGCCTCCTGAACCTCCTCCTTATCCTTCATATCATCTGCCATAGGGGAGTCCTCCACCTCAATAATATCAACCTTAACACAATTCTTATCCGGTAAGTTCACTAAGTCGGCCAAAATTTCTAGGCGCTCCACCTTCACAACACTCCCTTTAACCTGCTCAAAAAGGAGAGGAGAGATGTGGGTATCCATAACAGGTTCAACATCCTTGGAACAATGCAAACCCTCAGACCCTTGCACAATACCCTCCATCAACTGCTCTGCTCTAGAGAAGCCTTTACCACCATCTGAACCATCCTTCAGATTAAGGGACTCCAAATCACGCACTTTGCTATCATCCGGCGTATGATTGAAGTCAAAACAAGAGCTTCCTCCACAACCTTCAACACCTCAACCTTCTCCTTATCCGACTTCTTTTCTTTCCTAAAACTCTTTTTCTTTCCCTTCACACACTTCTTCCTAGAGGTCGTACCAACATCTTTCACCTCAAAGTTTGTATCATAACCCTTCAACCATGATTTAGAGGCCTTAGAATCCTCAATAGAGTTGCTAATTTCCTCTGATTGCTCCTCAAAGTCAGAATCATCCTTATCAGAATTTCCTTCCCACTCCTCCACCGAATCCCCAATCTCATAACTAGAATTTTTACTAGCCTTCTTATGGGCTTGAGGCTTAGGAGAAGCCGAGATTAACTTCAGCTTAATGTGTTCAACCATTAAACTCATAAGACCTTCATGGAGAATGGCCATCCTAGGGTTTCTGCGATGATCTTCAATACAATGCACCATGGACGACAAAAGATAAAAGGGGAACAAAACCAAAGCATTATGCCGAAAATGATTTAACAACATTAAATGATAACTATAAATCATAGAGAACCTACCCTCCAAAGTGAAGAAATGCATGATAGCTAGTGCAATATCCCTCCACAACAACTTGAGTGATTTACGGGAATACCCACCACTACCAATTGATCTTTAACTTCTTCTTTTCATCATGTCTAAGGAAATTAGCCAAGGCTTTCTTAGCCACACCTCTGTCTCTGTAGAATTTCCTTCCAGAGATAGGAAGACCAATGACCTCTGCAACAAAATCCTCATTGAAATAACATTTGTTATTGAAGTTGAGAAAATGAATATGAAGAAAACTTTCCTTCATGTTAATAGGGAGGAAAAGTTTTATTTATCACAACCAAAGCACTACATTGAAAAAGGTAAGGAAATTTTAGGTTTATAAGTTGAAGGTCTTTATGTGGTCTTAAGCAATCTCCTAGGATGTGTTATAAATTTTTTGATACATCTATGTTGGGATTGAGATTTTTAAAGTATAAATTAGATCATACATATATTATCAAATAGATAGTGATTACTTCCTAATTAATGTAATATATGTTGATATGTTTTTTTTATAATGAAAAAATATGATTTGTGAATTAGTCTCAGATTTTAGCATAGTTTGAGATTAAGGATTTAGGGGTAGCCAAGTTCATCATTAATATGGAGATAAAAGAGATATAGCTAGCTGAAAGCTTTGGTTAAGCCAAAGGAAGTATGTGAATTCAATATTGGATAGATTTGTCACATTAGCTTAGAGACCTTAGAACTTCTTATTTTGATGGGGCCAAGTTATTAATTGAGTAGCATCTAACTTCTCTTAGTGAGATGGAGGATATGGGAAAATCACCTTATGCTAATGTAGTTGGGAGCTTAATGTCCATTATGGTTTGTACGAGACTAGACATTGCCCAAGCAATGACAGTGTTTTGTCATTTCATGGCTAATATTGGATAGGTATATTGGGATGTAGGGAAGAGGGTAAATCTATTAGAGACTAGCACTAAATTATTATTCATATATTTATAATTTTACATTGGTTTGGAGATGTTGATAGTTGGAGATCTACTAGTGGATCTGTTTTTATTATGTTTGATGGTCTTATTAGTTGAATGATAAAGTAATAAGTTGTGGTCACTTTTCCCATTGGAGAAGTAGAGTGCATTGCAAATACTCATGCTTGTAAGCAATTCATATGACTTAAGAATTTTTGTTTAGATGTGGGATTGAGTCCAAGAGCTATTAAAAATCTATGTGACTATCAAAGAATCTAACCTTTCATGTGAGGACAAAACATAATAATGTCTGGTACTATTTTATTTGTGACATGGTAAAGAATGGAATGTTGATGTTATATAAAGTTAACACTTCGTAGTGGGTGGTAGGGAGGCTGTCTCTTCACACCAAAGGTTGTGGAGAGACCGCAACTATCAGTGTCATCGCTGAGGTAGTTAAAGGTGATCCAAGGTGGTTGGGTGGAAAGACACTTGGTCGAGGCTGTTTCCATGTTGGCAGTCATCATATACCAAGCATCGATGTCTGGACAGGAAATTGCGCCACATGGGATGCAAGAATGTGGGTGATAGTGCATTGATGGTGCGGAATGGGCAAGGTGGGCTTCGATACAGTATTTTTGGTTTCTTCATCAATGAAATGATGGTAATGCAAGGCAAATTACAAAGCCCCCAATATGCATGTTTGTGCCATCATCTTGATCTCTCCCTTGGGATTTTATGATCAGATAAGATCGTGCAAAATGGTGGTTGTGATGCACTGGTGGAGCGATTCATCACACGACAGGTATTTCGTTTGACACTTCCATTTATCATTGAAGTGACCTTTGCCTCCATCGAATTTCTATAATTGCTTGTTGAGCATTTCATTCCACATCTCTGGCCTGTGATTTTGGTGTGGGTTTGGTTTCTGTTAATAATGGATGAGTGCTCTAAGTTCATAGTCAAGATGTCGGTAGAAACTTTAAATAATATTGGGGTTGACACCCCAATACAGTTGGACATCTCGGTGAGGGAGATGGCATTTCATGGTGAGGTGATGGAGTAGCGACTCAAAAGGATAATGAAAAATATGACCTGCTCATCTTGGCTGCGGTGAAAATGGTGTTTGGTAAAGGCTTCATTTCGAACGGTGAGACTAAATGGGTTGGGACTCACATTACTTCTAGATTCCTAGCAGTCCTATTAGAGATAAGGATGAAAAAGAAACATGTAGAGGCATTAATTTGATGGGTCTTTATTGTTGAACGACTGGTGGGTTTGGAGGAGGTCCTCACAGTTTCCATTCTTGGGATAGGAGTGCCACGACCCATAGATTTTTCAACCTTCTACAAGCTCGGGGAGGTGGTGAAGTATTACCCCTTCATTCTCGATCTGAAGGAGAAGAAACAAATTGTTGTGGTGGGGGTGGATTATTTACTACAGGTGTTCGAGATCGAACGCTCTTTCTATCGGTGTGGGGTTCCAAATTTTCATGTGTTTTCTGCTGCCAATGGGTTTCTAGAGTGATGGGTTCTTGTAATAAATGCTGCTCTATAAATTCGGTATAGCTGGAAGTTAGTTTTAGGAGGAAGGCTTATAAAAATGGCTGGTTTTTGGGTGCTTACTGTAGACATTTTTTAATTTACTGCTATTTGACCCTACGTGGTCTATAACGAAATAGGCTGCCTGGATAGGTTTGGATGGTGATCGGTGCTCCTCTCATGGTGATGGCTTTGTAATACTTTGATATATTAATAAAATATAGTCTCTTATATATCAAAACAAAATTAACATTTTGTAAAATATTGAGTGTTATGATTAATATGTCATTTACCTTACAATTATGTCTATTATTCATGTGTTTCCAATACTCTTAGAAAGTGTCCATAGACACATAGAGTATAATTGAAATTTAATTTGTCAAATTTAAATTCTCTCAAAATCTTGATTTTAGTTGTCATATGCATTCATGAAAGAAGTGGAGTTGGAAGTCACAAATATAATTTTAGGAAAAAATTCAACTTGGGTGTGATAATTGAATAGTAGATCATCTTAAGTGTTATTGGTGGGTCCCATATGATTTGGTTGAAGATTTTGGATGCTCACCTTGAGATACACATTATTATAGAGGAGTTACAAGTCAAAGATGTCATCTATTACTAGTAAGAATATTAGTTTTTCTATTCATGGTTCACTTGGAGTTATATTTACTATTATTAGAAAAACCTCTTCATTTTAGTTGTGGGATTTTTCATATTTTACCATAGTTTACTGGTATATTATTTTGGGAAAATATTATTGGTATTCCTCTCCCATTTCTTTATAAATTAGAGGCATGAGATAATAGTCTTATGAGATTGTTTACAGATACATAGATATTGTCATAGTACTACTAGAGTTCAAAGTGTTAGTGTCTTCATGTATCTCTCCTTTGAAGATTTATACATACTTGTCTTTTTCATGTGTATTTTTTTAAAAGGGTTTCTCCATGTAAATCTTGTCTTACTTATGGTTTTTTTATTTATCTCTTATTGTTAATTTTTTATCACATAATAATTATCATATATAATCCTTATTCGTTAAACAAATTATATATTTTATACACTTTCAAAAAATTATTACATTGATTTCATCTCGTGAATAAATATTTAGTATAAGAGCTAATAGTTTTGCATAGAGAGGGATGCCTTTCCTTTAAGTGTTGAAGGTTTTTTGGATATAGTAGAAGGTTTTTATTGTGTAGTTTTGCAAATTTGAGGAAGGGATTGTATATCATGGCTTCTACGTCATGTATGGATATTGATAAATTTAATATTACAAATACAAGATTTGGGAGTTGAAGATGAAAGGTATCCTTGAATAAAGAGATAAATGGTTGCTTGTTTTGTAAGAAAAGAAACCATCTAATATGTATGATGAAGATTGGTCAAAATTAGACAAGAGGGCACAATGAACCATATAGTTGTGTCTTGTAAATTTTTCCTCACAAATTTTTCTAATGAGGCTATTGCACACAAGTTGTGAAAGAGGATAGGTGATATCTACCAAACTAAAAGTATTACTAATAATTTATGTCTTAAAATATAGTTATATTTATTGAAAATGAAAGATGACGATTCTATTATAAACCATTTGAATTCTTTTAATTTAATTTTAATCCAATTTTCTTTTATGGATGTTAAGTTGGAAGAAGATAAATGCATCTTATTACTTTTCTCTTTACTCAATACTTTGAAAAATATAATCATCACCATTATTAGTAGTGGTGAAGAGTTAAAAATAGATAATCTTATTGCTATTCTCCTTTTAGAAAAAATTGAGAAAAAAATACATGAACAAAGACTCAAAATATGTTTTACATGTTTGGGGAAGGTCCAATGAAAAAGGAAAGCATAAAGAGGATAATAAAATGGATATATTTAAGTCTAAATAACATTATAAGATGTTGATGTTAAACCTCACGAGGGTTTTTTTTGGATGGCATTTTCGAGTTGTGGAGCTACTCGGGCATGAGTTAGGGCTTCCTTTCCCTAGCCACGTGGTTGTTTTGGCTTTTGTAGCTTTTTCTTCTACATGGGAGGGGTGATTGGTAGTGTAACTCTACTTTTCCTCCAAAATCATTTAAGTGTTAGCAACGGATTTAGTAGATTGAATATTAGAACAAAGATTAAAAAAACTACAATATTCTTAAAATGGATGCAAATAATCAATGCAAAAGATAATATGGGTGAGTTTATTAAGAAATTCCAAAATAGATATTTAACCTAATAAATGGAATACACATTCATATAATTCATATACATTAACACCAAAATCATATATATATTCTCAATGTAATTTAGAATAAATGGTTTTAATACTTATCTGAATAATAATACATGCAAAAGCCACTCTCAGTTCAAACACCTTCACATCAGTGACAAAGTACTCAACAACATGTCCATAATGCATTCCAGATAGAAAGAATATCGATGTATTGCGCACTACATCGTGGGTCCTATTCTTTCCTCTGGTTTTTCTGCACCATTGGACAAATGGGGAGAGGATTCGGTGCATCCCATACTACACCGTGGGTCCATCCTCAACCCCTAGGAATATGTCAGTGGTACTGGCTCTTGCCATGGAGCAGTCTAGGAGGAAAGTGCACTTTGTCGCTCTACACGAGTGTTGGTTCCACCGGAACAATGCTCAACACTCGTGCCACAAAACCATGCCCTGGCCAAGGACCGTCCTGAGTGCACGCACTTGTACCCCAGGTTGGACACACACTATAGATGTGCCCCTTCTCCATCATGTCCATAACTCACCAACCACTTCCTTCTTCCTTGGTTGTTCTTATTCCTTGCATGTTCTCTCGTCTTGAATGTCCCTCTCAATTCTCACATGAATGATTTATATATCCTTTTAAGGGGTGGTCTCCAAACCATCACACCCTTTCACAAAAGGTTTCCTTTTAATAATTATTTAAATAAATAATTATTCTTCTTCTTTTTTAAAGAGTGTTTATAAATATTCTTTATTAATCTCTCTTTTTAACCAAAGGATCATAATATCCTTTATTTTTTATCTCCCTTTTAATTCCAAAGGGTTATTTATATATTTCTCTTCTCTTGGGGAAAATCACATGATAGGTAGCCTGTTCGGGACATGGCTAGGGGTGGCTTCAAATTATTCTACATCTTTTTTCTTGCTAAGTTTCTTGTGAAATCTACCCTTTGTCATTGGGTGTTCGGCTTCCTTGGAGGTGGACGCTCTCCATTTTCTAGGGTATTATTTTTGTGAGTGTAGCTACTACATTTATTTTAGATCTGTGCTTTGGTTCTTTTTTAGGGTTTTGAGGTGCATGCATAGGGGTTGGTTTTTTCCTTGCATTATATATAGTGAGGCCTTGGATAAGCCGGATCATGCCTCCTCATTTCTTGGTGGTGTTGTGGATCACATGAATATGGATAAATCAAGTGAGGGTTCTTCAAAGAATGCAATTTTTTTGTATGTGAAAAGTGAACGACTGTCTGGAGAGGTTTCAAGCTCATCTAATTTTGGTGATCCAACCGGACTTGGTGGTTGAGGATGTGGAATATTTGAGTAACCATGTTTTAATTTGCAAGTTTAGGGGGATGCGGGTATTACTCCTATTTTTGGAATCATGGGTACACACGACGTCGAATTTGGAAGGCGACTTTGAAATTATGTCGACGACTAATAATTTTTCATGGTTGATTTTTCTTATTTATTTGATAATAACTAGCCTTTTGAGGGAGGTCCATATTTCTACAGTCAGGTGGGCCTATTTATTAAACCATGGCATGCAGGATTCAACTCTACGAAGGAGCTCCCCTCTAGGGTTGTTGTTTGGGTGCCTCTCCCACATTTGCCTTTGGAGTTTTGGAAAAGGGACATTTTGTAGATGATTTCCCTTTTACTTGGGAAGCCTATTGGTCCTTCTCAAAAAAATTTAAATAAGGGTAATTTATTTTGCTTGTGTGTGTGTTGAAATTAACTTAAATAACATGTTGCCAGACTCTATGGAAATTTATGTTGGATCTTCCTCTTGGACTCAACAATTGGACTATGAGGTGTTGCCTTTTCATTGTCAGTTATGTCACAAATATGACCACTCGTGACAAAAGTGTCCTAGGGTCTCTCATGCTTCTAGTGCGAGTAATTATCCTCCTATCTCTGCACTAAAGAAGGATAAAGGGAAAACCCCAACATAGGAGGGGTTAGCAGATAAGGAGGGTTTTATACATGTTAAGTCTTGTAATAAAGATAGAGGTCAAAAGTGTACCCTCAGAGATAGATAGGAGGAGGAGACCTTTAACAGGTTTAACACCATAAATAATTTGGTTTAGGAAGAAGGTGTTCCCTTAAGCATGCAAGAGGTAGTTGGTGTCTTAGATGAGGTGGACCAAGGAAATCAAGAAAATGTTATTCCCATATCTTCTTAGATGGAGGATCGAGATGTTTATATGGACACTGATCATCTTCCCTCCGCTCTTGGGAAGGTAGGGGCAAGTGCGCTAGTTGAGGTTAAAGATGGATTAGATCTACCTAGTTCTAGATTCATTATTGAGAAGGGGGTTGTAGATATTGGTAAAAGCAAAGCTTCTCCTCCTGCCTTGGACATGCAACAAAATCCCCCCAAAAATGGGGCTCTTGGGAAGCCCCCTAAGGTTGGTTGAAAGATGGATCAAGAGAAGGTTAAGTTAACTAGTGAGATGTTGGTGGAATCTGGATCGATGAGAACCATTGATTCTCACTTCTCACAACCTCAAAGATGATTGTTTTATATTGGAATGTAAGGGGTATGAATAGCATCCCTAGACAAAAGGCTCTTCGAGATTTGATTCATGTTAATTCTCTTGATTTGGTTTTTCTTCAGGAGACTAAGTTGTTTTTGGATAGTATGTTGAATATGGCCTCTAAGATCTAAGGTAGAGGTTAGTATCTGCTTGTAGGGGCGCATGGTACTTTTAGAGGGGTTGCTTGTTTGTGGGATCCGCATAGAGTTGTTCCAATTTGGTGGATCTCTTGTAGTCATTCCATTTCTTTGGTGGCTTCTTGTCTAGAGTTTGGTGAAGTTATTCTTTTTTTTAGAATCTATGCTATGACTTCAATCTTCTTGGTAAGTCTATGATATGGTCTCATATTTTTTTATTCTCTAGCTCCTTACCTTCCCTAGATTTTGGCAAGTGATTTTAATGTTTTTTACTTGCTAGAGGAGAAGAGAGGAGGCTCTACCCATTTGGATCTCCCTTTGGAGCTTCTAAGGGAAAATTTTGCTTACTTGAACTTGGTTGATATCAAACCTCACAATGGGATGTTTATATGGAATAATAAGAGAAGTGGGGAAGTTGTAATCTCGAAAAGGTTGGATAGGTTCTTGGCTTCCAACTTCTATCTTGGTGATAGTTGGATGACTACCTCTGAGATTTTAGATTGGCATGGATCTGACCATTGGTTACTCAAACTCTCTGCTTACTTTTATGGATACTCTAAAAGTCAATATTTTTGACTTCAATTAATGTGGCTTTGAGATTTGTCATTGCATGATCTTGTTCACATTGGTGGTGATCTAGGAAGACGTTTCATGGCACTACAATGTATTCCTTCACCAAGAGACTATAATATGTCAAATATATGTTGAAACTATGGAATAAAAACCACTTTGGTAATGAATTTTAGGCTAAAAAGTCAGCCCAAGCTCACTTGGACTCCATTACTTGATAGATTCGAGACCATGGTCTTACTGAGGAGAGTTGTAAGCTAGAAGCAACGATTGTGAAGGAGGTGGAGGAATGGGAGTTGTAGGAGGAAATTTTATGGAAGTAGAAGTCTCGCATTGACTAGCTCTAGGAAGGTGATAGAAACACTTCTTCTCATAACTCTGTTAAGGATAGAAGGCAACACAATCTTATTTCCTCTCTTAGGTCCTCTAAGGGGAATCAACTCTCCTCCTTTAGTGAAGTTTCCAAAGAATTTGTTTGGTTTTTTTCCTCTTTGATCACTAGGGGCTCCCCTCCTACTTATGAGGAAGAAGCTCTAATCTTGGATTACATGCCTTCTTTGTTTTCTAGAGAAATGAATGATTGTCTAATCAAACCAATCTCTATGAATGAGTTGGAGGATATAGTGTTTTTATTTAAAAGGGCAAGGCCTTAGGTCTTGATGGGTTTCTTGTTGAGTTCTTTCAGGAGTTTTGGGATGTTATCAAGATGGGTCTTCTTGAGGTTGTTCAGGAATCTTAAAGGAACAAGTAAATGCTAAGAGCCATGAATTCCACTTTTCTTGCTCTTATTCCTAAAAGAGAAGGTGTTAATTCCCTAGATCCCTTTAGACCAATAGATTTATGTAGTGTTGTGTACAAAATTATTACTAAGTTGATTGAGAAACGTCTTAATCCATGGTTGAGCAGGTTAATATTTGAGGAGCAAGGTGGGTTTGTTGTTGGCAAATAGATTCTTGATGGGATTGTTATTGCAGCAGAATTTTTTCATTCCATGGCCTTTGTGTGCAGTATTTTTAATCTATCTAAAATGCAAGAAAAACAAGCAAAACACTCAAGATAGGGCGATGAGGAACTCAAACCAGTGTAGAAAGCCTCTTTTTGTGTATATTTTCCCATGATGTTCAATTGGATGTGTGCTCACTCGACATTTCGGTAGCATAACAACGCTCTAGTGAAAAATGGGCGAGAGCCATGAAAATGGCTAAGTTTTTAGGTAAATAGATTTGGAGGATAATGGATGAATGGCCAGGATTGCATGATGGAGATCAATGGTGGAGATGAGAGATCATCTCTCAAGCCACAAGATTGTGCCAAGTGGCACAAGGAGAGGGATTGAGAGGGAGATTGTACTCTTGAAGGTACAAGCCCCATGTCATTGATGTGATGGAGAGGGTTGACCCACTTAATCAAGGATTAAGTGTGTGCACATGTTTAGTGGGTAGGTTAGGTGGGGACTAGGATTAGGATTAAGTGTAGATTATGGAGGATGTGATGGGAGAAGAGAGAAAGGAGAGAGGGAATTGAATATTTAGATTTAATCCCTATAAAGTTTGACAACTAAATTAAATAAATTGACATGTTTATTTAATTTAGAAGAGAATTATAAAGGGGGATAAAGTATTTAATTGATTAATTAAATACCTTATGGATTTAGAGGAATTTAGGGATATTAATTAAATAATAGAAATATTTTTTAATTAATGTGGATAAGAGGATACTTAGATGAAAAAGGATAAATTTGACCAAATGTAAGTGGCCAAATTTAGGTATCTGCATTTTCCCCTCTTTGAGATGGTGTTGCGAAGTAGCATCATTTCAAAGAAGATTAAAACATAGCACTTAGAATAAAATGGTTAGATTAGGGGAGATGCCCTAGTAATTCAAAGGAGTGACTAGGAAGAAAATGATGAGAGTGAAGATGAAGCTTAGGAATTGAGGATTCCCCCTCGAGAGGACATGCAAGTTCAAGAGGATACAAGTGTGCTCTTGAAATGGATGAGATGATGCAAGGATAGATGGGGAAGATGATGCAAAATGATGGATGGAATATGAGATGGGAGGAAGAGATAATGGAAGGAGAAGATGATAAAAAATAAAGCACCAATGGATTCAAGGATAGATGTGACGTTGCCCCAGTAAACCTACAAGCCATGATTGATTGATACTGCTCCGATGGGTATGGATAGAGTTGAAGAGGTTGTTAACTTAAGAAAGATCCTAGATATTTATTTGACAACATCATGACAAAGTATCAACGAGGGTAAGTCCTTCATCTATTTATTTAATACTCTGAAACTTATTCAAAGGAGAATCACTAGATTTCATAGATTCTAGACAGGATCGATCCCTTTTGTCTATCTTGGTATTCCTCTTGTTGTTCATTAACTCCCTAGGATGTTTTGGCAGGATTTTATTGATAAGTTTTATAAAAAGGGTAAGCCATTGGACCTGCAGGTGGCTCTCTACTACTGGCAAAGTGACTCTTTTGAAGTCAGTGATTCAGTCTCTTCCCTTGTATAGGTGTTTTGTGCTTTATGCCCCTTCTAGTTCTATTAAATAATTTGAGAATGCTTTTAGGTAATTTCTTTGGTCTGGTAATATCCTCTCAAGGAAGTGGAGCTTGGTTAAGTGGGATACAATCTATAGGCTGAAGTAGGAAGGTGGGCTTGGGTTGCAACAGGCTATTTTGAATGGGTTGGCTTTGGCTACTAAGATGTACTAGCAATGGTGTTCTCATCAACATCAAAATTGGGCTAGGATCCTCATTTCAAAATATCTGTAGGGGGTGGAGAGTGTTGATGTGTCTAGATTCAACCTTTTGGGGAAGGGTTCTATGATTTGGGGTACCCTTAAAAGGGGAGCTCATCTTGTTAAGCAGGGGTTGTTTTGGATCTATAACAGTGACACATAATCTTATTTCTAGTTTGACTCTTGGGATGGGCATCCTCCTATTATGTCTTCCCACTCTCATTTTCAAGCCTTATATAGGATTTTTCTTGACACTGGTTGGTGTAATGTGGCCAATTTCAAGTCCTCTCATGTTATTAATCGAGTTATTGTGTACATGTGTGAGGAACCTCATGAGTGGCCTTCAAGTGCTTGATAGAGGATTGTCAGGAACTGGCTACTATTCTGGTCGGTAGGGTTTGTAATTCTCTTCTAGGGAGGGATGTGCTTGCTTGGGGGCCTGACTCAAAATTAAAATTCTTAGTTGCCTCTAGCTATTAGGTGTTGGACAAGCAAAGTTCTGGGTGTATTGGGGTCCTTTGGTGGAAACATATTTTCTTGGCCTAAGTGCAATTTCTTCTATCGGATTATGGTGCAAAATAAGTGCCTCACTTGGGAGAATCTTTGGAGGAGAGGATTCTAGGGACCTTCTAGGTGTGTTATGTGTTATTGCAATGAAGAGCATGCATATCATTTATTTTTTCAGTGTCCTTGGGTTTGAATGATTTGGCATTCCTGGTGGGAAGCTTGGAACCTACCGTGCAGACATGCCTCCTCTTTGGATGACTTATGGGCTGGGCTGGGGAACCTCCAACAAAGACCTCTTTCCTTCAAAATACTTGGGAAATTGGTCCCAATTTGATTATTTGGAATATCTGGTTGGAATGAAATTGCAAGATTTTTTAGGATAAGAAGCTTCACAGCTTTGGTTGAGAATTTTGGGAGTTCTCCAGGAAACTCTCATGGTGAGGTGTGACTTGTCTAGCCCTATGGACACAGGTGATATGGGTATGGTCCAAGATTTGGGGCTTTTTTACTATGGCAAGAGTGGTCCCCAACTCAGGCTGGGCGTGTTCTGCCAAAGGGAAGATCCAAAGATGTGGTTTTTAAACCCCCCTCCTGTTGGAGTGTTAAAAATCAACATTGATGGGTCCTCTAGAGGCAATCCTGGGTATGTTGTGGTTGGAGGAATTGGTAGAGATAGTTCAAGGGTGGTTGTGTTCTTTTTAGTGTATAGAGGGTAGCAAACCAATAGTTTTATGAAGGATTTGTCTATTATTTTAGCTTTGAAAGGGAATTGTGCCCTTGGTTGGAGAAGTGTTATCCGTGAGTTGGATTTTGTTATCCTCAAATCCAACAATGCTTGATTCACGGGATAACCCCCTATGAAACTGGTCCATTTCGTAGACCCGTGTACACCAAGCATGTAAAACGAGGCAATTTTCAATTGACTTTAATGTCTAATCCTAAGCCTTGAATCGTCTGTTCAAGCGCTCATCTTTCGTCATTTCTTGAAAACCTTCAAAAAACATATTTTTTTTAGTTTTTACCTTGCGGGAGTTAGAAAATTTTTTGCTCATGTAAGAGCATTGCTTTTAAGCACTCCTACATGAACAGGGTTATGAAAGTTTTCTAAGTGTTGGAGCGCTAGTTTTCAGTGCTCCTACACTTCTCTCTCTTTCTTTATATTTTAGATCGCTAATTTTCAGTACTTCAACATTTGATGTTTGTTTAAGTCTTTGTACATGTCGAAGCGGTGGTTTTCACTACTTTTACATTTTTGACAAATTTTGAACTTACAGGATTAGTGAAAATCACTGCCCCTACATGTTCCAGCCCTCCATACGTGTGAGTTTAATGAACTCGTGGTTCATTAATGACACTTTTCCAACATCTTTTAAATATCCTTAAAAGTTGTTTTTAACTCATTTTTTATTGTTAAACCTATTTTCTTCCTTCTCCTTGTCTCCTACATTTGAGATTTCACCAAGCAAATTTTTTATTGGCGAATTTTGTGGGCGACTGAATTAGGGTTTTTCACCTTTTTTCTTCCACCTTCTTTAGTTATGTTTTGTGTTTCTTCTCATTTTCTTTAAAGTTTTAGTTTTCTTTATAGTAATCTTTACCATTATCTCTTTGTGTTTTCATTGTCTTTAAGATTTTCTCTCATTTGTTACTCCAGTGTTTGTTTGTTTCTAGGGTTTCTATTCTTATTTTTGTCTTTCCCTAGGTTTCTCTTTTTGAATGTTTTATTTTGGTCATCTCTTGTTCATGATTATGGCATCGATTTTCAATGTGATTCCTATTATTTTTCTCGGACACCTTGTGTATGAGTGATCTTTATTATCGCTTACACATCCATTCATTTCTACCCTCTGGTATTGTGGTGTTTTTCAATGCCTTAGCATCGTGTTTTTTGTGAGGTTTAAGACCCATGTCTAAGTGGGGGAAATCACTGCTTTATCAAATGTTAGATCATTCCTACATGAAGGAGCAGTGATTTTTAACGCCCCCATATGTGTTGTAATTCCCCATATTTTAGATGTAGGAGCGGTGAAAATCACCACCCCTACCCAATATAACTTATCTTCAAGATGCAAGAGCGATATTTTTCACCATTGTTGTAGTGAAGTAATTTTCCAAGATTTGTAAAAGCACTGATTTTTAGCACTGGTGCATTAAATCCTTCCAAGTCTTCCAAACATGCTAGAGCGCTAATTTTCAGCGCTTTTACATAAAATGTAGATCTTCCAAGATGTAAGGGCACTAATTTTCATTGCCCTTGCACAAAAAATAGATTTTCACTAAACACTCAAAAAGCATCTCAAATTGTTTTTCGAGCTTTGTTCCTTCTGCAATTGCTCCATTTTTCGCACTCCATAGCTCACATTTTCTCGCTCCAAAATTCTTGCTCAGCTTCACGCATAAACTCTTAAAAATTGAAAAATCCATGTTTCCTTGCAATTTCTCTCAATTCTCATCTGATATTCTCCAGAGGCGGTTTTCAGTGGTCTTTTGCAATTTTAATGACAATGGAAGAATCTCCATCGTCTTCCAAAAAAAAAAAAATGAAGTACAAGTATCAAGGTGTCTACCCATCTATTGTTGTGACTTCCAAGATCAACAAGATCAAAGACACAAAGATTGGTCACCTTGATATGGAAGAATTTGTAGAGAGCACAAAGAAGAAACTGTTGGAAGAGAATTTGCAGCCAATTGTCCATAGCAACCTACATTGAGTGGCTTCATTTCTATTTGGTGCATTTCCTAAAATTTGTTCTTTAGGTTGCCTCCCATTATATCAGAGATGACAAGAGTGTCAGAGATTCTTCTAGGCACATTATGATGAGATTGGATCCTAAGTTCTTTGATATAGTTTTCATGGTTCTGCACATGGAGAAGTATACAACTATTTCCATTCAACAAGCACATGAGGTTTATGACAAGGCTATGAACAAAGCTAAATAATTGATCCATTCACAATGGTTGAAGACTTTGAATCCCATCATCTCTAGATGGCCCAAAGGTCTTCCATGAAGTGATTTCAAGGAAGATGTTCGAGATATGATTACTCTTCTTAGCAAGGTGAAAGGTTTACTCATTTCATTCTATTTCCAAGATTGGATGTACAAGTATATCTAAATCATCAGGAAGAGGAAAGCACATATAGACTGGGGTACATAGATTAGTGATGAGATTCATGAGTAGCTAATCAATGTGAAATCCACATTGAAGTTTTACATGACTTCCTACCTAGTATATGTTGCAACTGTTACGAGGTAATTTCCAGAATTGATAATGAAAGGAAACATAAGTTTTGTGCCAATATATGAGTTTTACTTTTAGATTACTTTGAGAGGAAGTATCAAGCATTTTAGGAGAATGAATGATGCCTTCTTTGCACCTTTCCTCTTCCTATTTGATCCAACTTTAGAGAAGAAAAGAGTATCAGACAAAGCCTTCAAAGTTTCTAGTAAGTTTGGATGTATCTTCTTACAGTTTCCTACTTTTACATATTTGAGAGTAGGGTCCTACATTGGATGCCCATATATGTTTCCTAGATATCCCTCCGACCAGTGGATATTAATTTAATTATGTAGATAGTTGATCACAATCCATAAAGAACGCCAGAAAATTTATAAGACATGCTTTAAGTTCCCAATTACTATTGGAAGGTATACTATTCAAAGTGTTCAAAAAGAAAAATCAGTAGCAGCAAAAATGTAAATTATGACCATAAGGTCATATAGGTATAAATTTTATTTTGATTATAGAAATGTAAATAGAAAACTCAAGAAGGATCACCGCCATGTATACCATTTTGAGGACATATGGGTTGAATGTAGAGATGAAGAAGACATTCAAAGAATGGATTTTTGTAGGTTAACTATGGAGCATATCAGGGACCTAGGCTTAGCCGATATTCCAGAGGATTTTGAAGATCCTGGCGATATTATGGATTCTGCATCTGAAGAAAAGGAGATTGTCAACAAGCCTTTACCTCTAATTCAATTGTCCAAGAAGGAGATAATTTCTATCAAGGAAAGACTTGCTCCCATACTACATAACACAAATGAATGGTTGCAAAGGCATGGTTTTTGATTAAAGTATTTCATAATAGAGTGTGAGGGAGACACATCAAAAGGTGAAGCCAGTCCCTAGCAAGAACTTAAAACTAAACACAAAGTTGTTGCTACTCCCTCTTCTTCACATAAAGGTCCTAAGATTAAATTCACTTGTGGAAAAGGTACATTGCAAATCGTTGAAGAGGAACAAGCTACTAATTAAGAATGACCATCTGGTGAAGAACAAGAACTTGCATTTGAGGAGAAATCAAAAGGAGAAGAAGAAGAAGGGAATGCAAGTGAAGAATCATAAGAGTCTACAAAAGATGAACAATTGGAAGAGGATAATAGAGAGGAGAAAGGTAATGAGGAAGAAGAAAAGGGTGATGAGGAAATGCTGTTATCTCCCCATGATAATATTGTTCGCAGTCTCCCTCATACATTATCAGGTCTATTACTACCACTACTCCTCATAGTCCTCCAAATCCCACTACTTATCTACCTCCTCTTCCTACTTCACCTCCTCCTACAACAAATCTACATGCATTGAAGGTAACCATTCCTCCATCGACACCATCAATCCTTTCCAATCCCTCCGTAGGTTCCATCTTGCAAAGTGTTGTTGTCTCCTCAGGTTCCCCATCATCTATCCCGATTCTATCATTGCCATCATATGATATTTATTTCCAAGCTGAGTTTGATTAGTTTATGAAGGAATCATTGTAGGATCCACCCATTTTGCAAACTCCTAGTGCAATCATGACATATACAACACTAATTGTTACCATAACACTTATTTCTACAGATGTGGTTGTTACATAGGAATTAGCAGTGAGTCAAGAAGGTGATACTTAATTTCTTACCCCTTGCTTAATCTCACAAGTATCTAATTGTAAGAAATAGATGATTTCTCCAAATGAGCTAGATCTTGAAGAGATAGTACTTCCAAAAGCCAAAGTGAAAAAGAAGGCAAAGATTCATTCTAGAATACATGTGGACAAATCAGGCCATAAGTATGTGGATATTTGAAAAAATCCACAAGATAAGGGTGATGTAAGTATGGAATGTTACACCATGACTAGGGTTCAACTTTGGAAGGTAAATAATGCAAGTGCCAAGGAATATGCACAAGTGAATCTAAATGCGTTGTCATATTGACTTGATAAGATGGAACAAGCCAAGGATATGTATAAAGAGAAGGTTGAATGATATGCATCAGTTTTGAAAAAGATCATAGGTACCTCAGAGAATGTGTAGCCAATGGTAATGATAAATGTTGAACCAGTAGGGCGAAAAGTGGAAAATTACTACTCCAAAGGTTAAGTGTTGTATGAGTTTGTTGATAAAATAATAGAGTAGGGCTCACAACTCATAACTATTGCTAATGAAAAGACTACCCAAGTATCCAAGATGAAATTGGAATTGGAAAAATTAGAAGGCACACTTTCCATGGAGCAAAAATAAATGGAACAAAGTCTCACATTTTGGTTACAAATGAAGGAGACAAATTTGAGAAAACTGGTGGAAGTTGGGGTAATTCCCGATAAAGAAAGGTATGTGGAAATAAGAGTCTCTTAAGAATTGCATACAAGTTAGAAAGACCCTCATTGAGGACATAAAAAAAGTGCAAGAAGATGTCGAAGGACATTGTATTGTTATGGTAAATGTGATTGAAGAGTTGCCGAGAAAACTCCTTGATGATAATCATACCTTCCTCCCGATAAGTGATATTGCCTAGATTTTCAAGGAAGCTATCCTAAAGTAGTTGGAAGATGAAGCCTTTTCAAAGACTTCAATGTACGCCTTGTGTGAGGTATGGCTTGCTCTGGACAACCTCAAGATGCATTTGGATAGGTGCAAACATATTTTCTCATATGTAAGGAAGTCATACACAAAAGTTCACACAATCATTGACTACACCGTTGGACCAAATGAGGCGACCATGCAAGAGATTAAGAATAAGTATGAAGACTTCCAAGCCAAGAGCAGGGAACCATAAAATCTTCTTACATCTCCAGAGTTATGTAGATAGGTTTTTTCTATGGTTTATGTAGATAGGTTTTGATATTTTACATGTCATTTTGAAAAATGTAATTACATGTAAAAATAAAGATGTTTTCCTACATTCATGGACAACATTGTTGAATAAGTCAAATAGTTGGTTAGGGTTTTTCCTAGATTAGCTCTCCTCTCCCATCTATAAATATGAGAGGATTCATTTGTATTGTTTACCTTTTATCTTATGCAACGAAGTGTTTCCCAATTGTGAAGCAAATATTGAAACTTTGAGTTCATTTTTGTGAATCTATTTTTTGATCAATAAAGAAGTTAATTTGCACACCAAACTTTGTGTTGGGGATAATTATCTTGTTATTTTATTGAATTGATAGTGATTAGCAATTGAGATTGAAAGGGATTTTGAGTAAATCTTTGTAGACTTTGAGCTACACCCATTGCTTGAAATTATGATATTATTGGTGAATTCTCTATAAGAATTTGTGCTTATATTTATTCATGCTACTCATGGGATTAATTGTGAAGTATATCGAAGACTTTGTGCTTCTTTTACAATGCTAGTTACTATTTTGAAGGATTCACTATCAAAAACTACGGAATGAATTTGTGCCTCAGTGAGCTTTCTTGTTTGTTATTTGTCTTCATCATACCGATATTCCTAGACTTTGCTTTGACAAGTTAGGAGTATTGGAATTACTGCTTAGTTTTAATTTGAAGTTGTATTGCATCCAGGGATCAAAATTGTTAAACATTGTAAAATATATTATTGAAAAAAGAGAGAATCATGAATGTGACACACCCTCATATCGTTATTGTAGTGTACATTGTTGTGAATATCTGATTACTTTTCCTTAGTTTCAATAAGCAGTAAGAAGGGTGCCTCCCCTTTCCGATAGGAGAGATTTTATCTCACATAACTATGGCTGAAATTAAGTTTTGTAATCTATTAAAAGGGATTATAGAATTTTCACCCAATAGATTCCTAAATAGTGATTGATATATTGAAAAAGTGTTAATTGGAGGGTGTGAGTTGGCAACTAGCTTGGGTGGTCAAGTAAATAATTTTGATGGGTGAGGTTTTGGACTCTATCACCTTTTTCCATATCCCACGAGAGTGGAATAAGGTGGTTGGCAACTTAGCTAAATGGGCGTTCGAGCAGATGGGGACTTGGAATGTGGAGGATTAGGGAAGTCTTCTAGAAGATCTCTCCCAAGTGTTGGAGGATTTGGTTATGGAGGATATGAGATGTTTCTTGATTGGTTTGTTGTGGTTATTTGACCCCTGGTGGGTCTATTGTGCTCTTTTGCTTTGTACTGATTTCTTGGATTAATAAATTTTTACCCCCTTTTTTATTAAAAAAAAACATCATAAGGCATGAGGTAAGAGTGGAGAAAAGTGTTGGAACTACGGAAAAATGAGACATGTGAAGAAGGAATGCAAAAACAAGAAAAAAAGTTTTTTTTTTTTTGGTTTTGTTTTGTTCTGATGACAATGATAATGATGCTTTATTTATTTCCATTAACACTATAAGTGGTGATGTTTGGATTATTGATTCAAGTTTCTTCTTCCATATAAATCATCACAAGGAGCGGTTTATTGCATATACATCTTATGATGGAGGAGAGGTTTTCTTTGGAGTCAACAATACTAAGAGGATTGTTGGCATGAAAAGATATACTTGTATTTTAGTGATAGGAGTATTAAAACCCTTGATTATATTTTTCATATTCTAGGTCTTATGAGAAATTTACTTTTTATATATAAATTAAATGATTATGGAGAGCATGTGACATTTGGCAAGTTTGGTTGCATGTTGGTAAGAGATAATTTTGTGATTGCTAGAGGATCTCATATTGGGACTCTATTTAGGGTTAATGTCTCCCTTTTTATTATTGTGCCAATGTAAATAGAAATAAAAATGCATGTATGTTGTGGAACCAACATCTGGATCACATTAATAAAAAAGGTCTAAATACCATTATTACTAAAAAGTTGGGTGACATTTTTCTAATTATTTTATTGGTAAAAATTATTTTTGTGAGCATTGTGTGTTGGGAAAGAAAAATAGATCTTCATTTCCTATTGGAAAAAATAGAGCTAAGAGATTATTAAAAATCATTTATTCAGATGTGTTTGGTCGAGTGGATATTGGTTCTATGGGTAAATATCAATATTATGTTACATTTATTAATGATGTCTCTAGATACACATGTATTTATTTTATGTTTTTTAAGTTTGATTTTTTCATGAATTTTACGGAATTTAAAGCCTTAGTTAAAAAGAAAATATATTATAAGATAAGGGTTTAGATATTTGATAATGGTAGGAAATATTGTTCCAAATAATTTGATTAATTATATAAGAATGTAGGTTTCATTCAATAGAAGACTACACCTTATACTCCCTAACAAAATGGGGTAGCAAAAAGGATGAATTGAACCTTAATGGAAAGACAAAAGTATTTTAAGTAGTACATAGCTCGATCAATGATTTTATGTAGAGGTTATAAATACTATTTATCACCTAATTAATCAATCTCCTTATTCAAATCTTGTTGATAAAATTCCTTATGAAGTGTGAACAAGTAAAAATCCTTCAAATTTATATTTAAGGATATTTGATTGCAAGGCTTATGTTCATGTGCCTCAAGAAAAGTGATCTAAACTAGATCCAAAAGCTCAAAAATATACCTTTTTTCATTGTGATGAGAATGTTAAAGGTTATAAGCTTTGGAATCCTCTAATCTTTAAAAAAAATTTTGAAAGATGTGATTTGCAAGGTTTTAGAGAACATTCAAGAGAGAAAATCAAAGAAAAAAGAACACAAATATAAATTTGTAGGAAGATGCACATGTGGAAAAATAATTAGACTTTTTAGAGGGCGAAGAAGAAAAAGAGGGTTCAAAGAGTTTTGATGATTTATAGGATGATCATATAAAAGACCAAGTAGAGCCCATTACTCCTACCTTGCAAAGGTCCACAAGATAATTGGTTTTAGTTGAAAAGTATAGCTCATCAAATTTCCATTATGTATTTACTTTTTTGAGTACTAATGATGAGCCTAGATCTCTCAAGGAGGATCTCTCTTTAGAGGATAGTGAGTTTTGGATATAGGCCATGTAGAAGGAAATTATTGGGAATAGGATGCCATTTAATTGCAATCCTAAACATATTTAATGTATCTTAGGATTAGAAAGAGATTAAATTCGAATGAAATGAACATGTAAATTGACATTTGTGATTATTCCTAAATGATAGGAACATGTGGGGATGTCCAAGAAGAGATCCTACAAGATAGGAGCACATGGGGCACCCGCATGGAAGGTGGAACCCACCTTGCTTCAGTTAACTGTTTGGAGGATTGTTAACACTTCAATAATGCATGTTTTGATCCTACAAATTAGGGATTGATATTTACATGAGTGGAGTGGCACTATTAGTTCAGTATCAGAGCTAATGGTTGGTTAGGTTTTGGGATCATGCCTTTCTCTTAAACATTTGAAGGTTTTTTGTCTGTAGTGGGAGCTTTTACTATTGTGTTATTATAGATTTGTAAAAGAAGTGTGTTACAATGAGTTCTACTTCTCGTCTAGATATTGAAAGATTCAATGGATCTAGTTATGAGATGTGGAAACTAAAAGTGGAGGATCTCCTTGAAGAAAATCCATCTACAATGATGTCAGATGAGGATTGGGCTAAGCTTGATAAGAATGCAAGAGGGACCATAAGGTTATGTCTTGTTGATGTTGCTCTTTGAAATTTTTCAAATGAAGCTATCACATATAAATTATGGAAGAGGATAGGTGATATCTATCAAACCAAAAGTATTACTTATAAGTTGTATCTGAAAAGACAGTTATATTCTTTTAAGATGAAAGATGGTGATTCTATTGCACATCATTTAAATGATTTCAATTTGATTCTAATTCAGTTAACATCTATAAATGTAAATATAGAAGATGAAGATAAATGCATTTTGTTACTTTGTTCTTTACCAGAGTCTTAGGAAAATCTAAATTTTTCTATCAGTGGTAGTGGTGCAGATCCTAAGATGGACAATATAATTCCTACTCTCCTATCAGAGGAGATGAGGAGGAAGTCTAAAATGGTATCCCAAGATGCCTTGTTTGTAAGAGGTAGGCCTAAGGAAAATGAACCTAAGGGAGACAAGAAAGGAAAGGGTAAGTCCAAAGGACGGTCTAAAACCCCTGGTAAGAGTGAGGTAAAGTGTTGGAATTGTGGGAAACCGAGACATGTAAAGAAGGATTGTAAGAAAAAGAAAAAGTGTTATGATGCTTCTATAGAGAAATCCTTGGATGACAGTAATGATACATTGATCATTTCATGTAAAACTGTTAGTGATGACTCTTGGATTATTGATTCAGGTTGCTCCTATCATATGACTCCTAACAAGGAGTGGTTCACTAAGTATACTACATCTGATGGAGGGAATGCCCTTTTTGGAGATAATAGCACAACAAAGATTATGGGCAAAGGAGAGGTAAAATTGTGTTTCGGTGATGGTAGGGTTAAGACCCTTAATGATGTTTTACATATTCTAGGATTTGCTAGAAATCTAATTTTTGTATCTAAGTTCAATGATTCTAAAATGCATGTGACATTTGACAAAGGTGGTTGCAGATTAGTGAAAGGGAATATGGTGGTTGCTAAAGGATCTTGGATTGGGACTTTGTTTAAGTTTAATTCCTCCAATTTGAATAAATCAGCCAATGTAACCGAAGCTGAAAATCCATGTATGTTGCGGTACCATAGATTGGGCCACATTGGTGAAAATGGTCTTAGGACCATTCTTAATAAGAAATTGGTTGACAATATTCCTGATTATAATATTGAAAAAAATGATTTTTGTGAGCATTATGTGTTTGGAAAGAAATCTAGATCTTCATTTCCTAATGGAACAAATAAAGCTAAAGGATTATTAGAGATTATTCATTTAGATGTTATGGGTCATGTGGATATTGACTCTATTGGAAAATCTAGACATATGTTACATTTATTGATGATGTCTCAAGATACACTTGGATCTATTTTATGCATAACAAATATGATGTGCTCAATAAGTTGAAAGAATTTAAGGCTTTAGTTGAGAAACAATCAGATCATAAGATAAAAGTGTTGAGATCAAATAATGGTGGTGAATATTGTTCTAAGGAATTTGATGATTATTGTAAGCATGCAGGAATTGTGAGACAAAAAACTACTCCATATACACCTCAACAAAATGGAGTAGCAGAAATAATGAACCAAACCTTAATGGAAAGAGCTAGGAGTATGTTAAGTAGTACTAAGATTGATTGATGCTTTTGGGCCGAGGCTGTAAGTACTTGTTATTTAATCAATAGATCTCCTAGTTCATCTATTGAAGATAAAACCCCTTATAAAATGTGGTTAGGTAGGAAACCTAGTGTTGCACATTTAAGGATATTTGGTTGTGAGGATTTTGTTCATGTGCCCAAAGAAAAATTGTCTGAGTTGGATCCAAAACAATAAAAATTCATATTCATATGTTTGGTGGAAATGTAAAAGATTACAGGCTTTGGAATCCTCTAACCCAAAAAATTAAATTATCTAGAGATGTGATTTTCATGGAATTTAGATCTTATATAGGAGAAGAACCACCAAAGGAGAAGGATACTTCTCGAACAATGCATTTCACATGTTGAAGAATAATTGGATGGATTGGATGAGGAGATTTCATAGAGTTCTGAGATATATTCTCATGATGAGCATATTGAGGAACAAGAAGAACCTTCTTTGAGAAGATCCACAAGACAACGAAATCCCATTAATAAGTATAGCCCACCTAATTTCCATTGTATATTTTCTTTGATGAGTACTAATGATGAACCTAGATCTTACAGGGAAGCTTTGTATTCAGATGAGAACAAGCTTTGGTCACAATATATGCATGAGGAAATGTTTTCCTTGGATAATTGTGACACATGGGATCTTGAGAGTTTTCCCAAAGGAAGAAAGAACATTTGTTGTAAATGGAACTTTAAAAGAAAATTGGAGTAGATGGTAATCTTGAAAGGTAAAAGGCTAGATTAGTAGCCAAGGGCTACTCCCAAAGAGAGGGAGTTGACTTTAATGAAATATTCTCTCTTGTTGCTAAATTAAATTCTATTAGATTCCTTTTATCTATTGTTGTTGCTTATGATTTTGAGATAGAGAAAATGGATGTGAAAACTGCTTTCTTACATGGGGATCTTGATGAGGAGATTTATATGAGGCAACCTAATGGTTTTATTGTAAAAGGAAAATAATTATTGGTTTTCAAGTTAAAGAGATCTTTCTATGGATTGAAATAGTCACCTAGAATGTGGCACCAAAAGTTTGATGCTTTTGCATTAAAAATTGGTTATGTTCAGAGTGAGGAAGATCATTGTGTTTACATAAAATTTATTGATGATAAAATTTTAATTATTATCTTGTATGTTGATGACATTTTGTTTATTGGTAACAAGGTAATGATCAAAGAATTGAAAGCACAACTCTCTAGCACATTTGAGATGAAATATCTAGGGTCTGCAAAATATATCCTTGGTATGGAGATCAACAAAGATAGAGGTAATAGAAAGCTTTTCTTAAGTCAAAGCAACTATGTTGATACTATTTTGAAACGGTTTAACATGCATGATAGTAAGCAAATTAATATTCCTTTACTAGTTGGCATGAAGTTAAGTTTAGACATGGGTCCTAAATCTGATTTTGATCATGAGGAAATGTCTGAAATTCGATATGCTAGTGTAGTTGGTAGTTTGATGTATGCAATGGTCTGTACAAGGCCAAATATAGCCCAATCAATGGGAGTTCTAAGTAGGTTTATGTCTAACCCTGGTAAAGAACATTGGACTTATGTTTAGAGGGTGTTTAGATATTTATGAGGTTCTTCTAATTACTGTTTGGTTTATCATGGTACTAATGATATTGATATTATGCATAGATCATTGGACATACAGGGTTTTGTTGATTCACATTAGGTAGGAGACATGGACATTCAGAGGTCAGCAAGTGGCTATGTGTTTTATTTGGTTGGAGCTATGGTTAGTTGGATGAGTAAGAGGTAGCTCACGGTTGCTTTGTCCACCACAACGGTAGAGTACATGGCTACTACACATGCCTCTAAAGAGGCAGTTTGGTTACAGAGACTTGGAAAAGGTATTGGTTTTAATTGCAAGCAAATTAGACTTGAATGTGATAGTCAGAGTGCTATTTGTTTAGCCAAAAATCCTATGTATCATGCTCATACTAAGCATGTTGATGTTCAGTATCACTTTGTGCAAGAAATGGTTGAGAGTGGGAAGGTATTGATTGAGAAAGTTGACACTTTGATCAATGATGCAGATTGTCTTACGAAACCAGTTCCTACAGATAAGTTCTCTTGGTGTAGGAAGGCCATTGGCCTTGAGTCTTGTACTTGATTTATAATAATGATTCCTTGTTTAGAATAATTGCAATGTATAATTTCAAGTGGGAGAATTTTGGGAATAGGATGCCATTTAATTGCAATCCTAAACATATTTCATGTATCCCCCAAGTCCTTGGAAAGTGTTCCCCAACACTAAGATTAGAAAGAGATTAAATTTGAATGAAATGAACATGTAAATTGATATTTGTGATTATTCCTAAATGATAGGAACATGTGGGGACATCCAAGAAGAGCTCCTACAAGATAGGAGCACATGGGGCACCCACATGGAAGGTGGAACCCACCTTGCTTCAGTTAATTGTTTGGAGGATTGTTAACACTTCAATAATACATGTTTTGATCTTGAAAATTAGGGATTGATATTTACATGAGTGGAGTGGCACTATCACTTTAGTATCAGTTCAATTATGGTTCAATTATCTTCAGTTGCATGTAGTTATTTTGAGTTGAATGCTAGTTGACTTGAGTTGACTTGAGTTGCATGACAGATAATAGGTGGATACTTTCAGTTAAGTGGGGATGATCAATCATGCATAATGTTTGCATGAATTGGTGGAGAGATATGTTTCAGTTAACTAAGATTGACTTGTGTCCACCTTGGGTGCCCAAGTTAGCATCTTTCAGTTAACATCTTTTGAATGGGAAGATATTTACAAGGTTCAGTCAAGTGGTCCCATTCTTGGGTGCAAAATTTGAGGTGAAGTTTGCATGATATCTTCTTGACCAAATTTTAGTTAAGTGTTCAGTTTGGGGTGCCTAAATTGAGGAAGACTTTGGTTTGACTTCATATTACATTATGGAACTCTACTTGCCCAATCTAGGCATAGATTTTTGTGAGGAGCTTTATGCTCTTGTATTGTACAATTCTTATGAGTTTTACATGCTCATATTATTGTCTATTAATTGCAGCAAGTGTATGAGAGTTCCATGAGAGTTTATTGCAGGTTGTGAAGAAAGATATTTGAAGGCAAGGAAGCATATCAATCAAGGATTGATACAGTATTATTGTAATCTTGTTCTAAGGTTAAATAATACAAGCACTATTGATTTTGGTGGAGTTTTTTCTCGAAAGGGTTTCTCCATGTATATGTTGTGTCACTTCTATCTCCCTGTCTCATTCTTCTACAATCTTCCGTCTCTTTCTACAATTGGTAAAATTGATCTAAACAAATTAATCATACACAAAGAATTATGACAAAGAACACTTAGTTGGTCTACAGTCTCATAATTTTACAAGTTTTAAGCTACAATATTACCTTCATTTCCAACATAAATGATGGGCTTAGGTGGTTGCGTACATAGGATATTGTTAGCATGCTCAAGGGAAAAATCTTATTAGTTACAAGTGGGTTTACAAAAAGAAATTTAATGTAGATGATCAATTAGAGTAGTACAAGGCTAGATTGGTGGCTAAGGGCTACTCCCAAAGAGGGGGAGTCAATATTTCAATGAAAATTTCTCTATTACTAATTGTCTTTTATTAGACGAACCTTTTATCCTTTGTTGCAACTTGTGATTTTATATTTGAAAAAATAGATGCTAAAACTATTTTTTACATGGGGATATTGAGGAGGACACTTATATGTGACAACCTAATGGTTTTAGTGTAAAAGGAAAGGTTTTTTTGGTTTATAGGTTGAAAGAATCATTGTATGGTCTAAAATAGTCAACTAGGATGTGGTACAAAAAAAATGATGTCTTTGCAAATTAAAATTAGGTTTTATCAAGAGTGAGGAAGATTATTGTGTTTACATTAATATTGTTGATGATCAATTACTGATTATAGTCTTGCATGTGAATGATATGTGTCACATCTCGATTTTTCTTACATAAATTTTATTTGATAATAAATGGATCTGGATGAGACCATTGGAAAATATGTGTTTGAAGCATAGACTAATGTATTTTTGTGGATGATAAATTAAATATTATCTTTATAATGCATGCTATTGTGATTAAAATAATAATAAATTATTATGATGTGAATATTTCGATTATTGATTATGGTTTTATGAGCTAACCTGTTGATGAAATATTGACTGTACATGAGTGCAAGAACAGGTTGAAGGTGAGAACATGGTTGAGGTAGAGATGACCTAGCTGCTCAATAATAGTTGACATGATGGAAATCCTATGCACACACTCATGTAATTGCACTCGTCCTACATTGTGAATGATTATGTTATGCATCGTGTTGTCATGAATACATCATTACCTATTGTGTGTTATGATTTAAATATTGACTATGTCTTATGGTTGTTTTGTTTTTGAAAATTAATCTAATTGGGATAATAAATTTATTTTCAAATGTTTGATAATGATAAATCTCATAATATATATTTATATATAATAATGTAATTACATATATGAATATGAATATACAAACTTTATGTTCACAATTATTATAATTATATATCTATATATATATTAATGATATCATTATTTATATATATGAATATATATAGCTTACTATTAAAAACAAAAAAATTAAAAAATTAAATTCAAATGATCTCCATGATAAATCATGTGATCCTAGTATGAGGAGAAAGTTCAGTTCTAAAAATAAAGAGATACTCCAATTGGAGTTGAACACTTACATGGAAATATGAAAACCGTGAAAAGAGAGCTCATAGAAGGGAGGGACGACTATTTTGATATCATTACTTGTAACGCTAAGGAGAATTGGAATCATAGTATTTGAGAAGAATTAAGGAGTTAGCACACAGAGTAGGAGACCAAGTATTACCTTGTTATTTTTGTTTGTAACATGGCTTATGAATGCATGGTAAAGGCTTAAATAGAACTAAATCTACAAGTTTAAATGATGAATGATATTATTATTGTATCGTGGAGTTTGAAGGAGATTATTGTTTTTATTGTAGAACATATTCAGTTCTTTGTATCAACCAGTGTATGTATTGTTTTTCCTATGCATACATTATAAAATTTGTGTTGACCTTAATGCCTCAGTATATGGCATCAATCTACCTATAACTATTTTGTGTCAATTAAATATATGTTTATGCATGAACTTGCATATTGAAATGATTACGATATTTGGTTGCCATATATATGTGTAAATACCATCATATCGATTCACGTGTAGCAATTGAAACCTTAGAATCAACCATGTTTTCAGAAATATATGTGGTTGTTATAAGAACTTGTGCATTGATTATTATGTATAATGCAGAAATAATAGTTATGTATATCAATTTTATTATATATGTCTATATATTTATGTATATATGTATATACATATATATGATATGAGTTTATTATACCCGAATTAATGAACATTTTGTGATGATAACCATATATGAATTCTTTGTTGTTATAAAACCACTGTGTTATTCCATAATCTGAACATATTTAAATAGTATACATATATCTATATATGTATAATATGCATAAATATAGATATATACGTGAAACTATATATACATATAGTGTATTTGTCATGAAGTTAATACTGAAAAACATTTTTTTTTTTTTGTGATGATTCCACAGTAAGACTGTAAAACTGAATATATGAAACTATCATTTAACTTTTATGGATCTGATTATTTTATTTTCATTCCACATATCAATAATTTAATTATAGTTATATGTACACATATATACATACTCATATATATGCATGTATGTATGTATATATATACATATAACTATATAAATATAATGGTACAAATATGCATTAGATGTTATGAATTGGTTTCTTATGGATTTAACATGCATGACATCAAATATTAGTTAGCTTTACATATCATTAAATAATGCATGAAATTGAGAAATATCATTAGTTAGAGATTGAATTACTTGTCAATAATCAAGTTGCATTTCAATAACCAAATTGCATGTCAATTATACATTTAACCAACATTATGCATGAAAGGATTGAAATATTAAAAGACCTTCATGTAATCATTTTGCATGAAAAGAAAAGGGTTATTTATTTTTATAATCATTAGATATATGCATGTTATATTGTGTTCATGAGGAAAGTAGTCTTCTTCTATATGTGATTTGGATTTACCTTCCAAGATGGGTGTTGAATGAGGACTAACAAAGGGGAGTAGATTTTATTTTCCATATCTACCTACCATTTTTGGTTCAATTGTTTTGGCCAAAGCTATGTGTGTTGCAAGGTGTGTGCCCTTGGTCTCCTTGTGTTGTGCAACATAGCGCTCAGGTTCGTGACATGGCTTAACCACCTCCCGTGGATTCATTAACTCTAGTGATTGTATTGGGCATTAACAAGTCGATCTTTTGGTGCAAAGACAATCATTTGTGCAATAATTGGTATCAGAGCCTAGGTCATGGGTTCAAACCCCTCGCTTGCACTAGGGGGTTGTTGCAAGGTGTGTTCCGTTGGTTTCCTTATGTTGTGTAGAGCAATGCTTGGGTTCGTGACATGGCTTAGCTACCTCCTATGGATTCATTAACTCTGGTGATTGTATCGAACATTAACAGGTCGATCTTTTAATGCAATGACAACTGCCTATCTACCATTGAAATAGATGGATGTTATTTTATTCTCTCAATCATATCCTGATAGTAGAGAATAACATGTTCATATTTGAAATACATGTAGATATATCAAGTTGCATCAGATTCCATCTTGCCAGCCATTTCTAGGTTGCTAGGCTTCAAATGTAGGGTAGGGTATTCTTCATGTTAGGAAATTTTTAAGGAAGTGTAAGCTTCATGGTTGGAAAAAAAAGTGCTTGAGCCATGTTCTCATCTCTTCATTTGAAAATTATCATTAGGTTAGTGGTAGCCTGAGACTCTAGTGGTTATGTTTCTTTTATGTCCTTACTTGTATTGTTATGACTAGATGAGCATGAGAGCCTGAGACATATTCTTGCATAAATTGCATCTTGTACTCTATAATACTTGACTATATAGTACTTCATGTGATGATGTACCTTATTTTTGGTACTTAATATTTTGGATTAGACACCTTTACAAGTGAGATGTAATATGTCATTTGTATATGTTGAAGATGTTTCATTCCATTTCTATATTTATGTGAAAATGAATAACTATTTATTTTCATGAGATAGTTTAGGGTTTCAAACCTTACAACATGTTGTTTATGGGTAACAACAAGGCGATAATTACAAAGCTAAAACTCAAATTTATAGCACATTAGACATGAATGATATGGGGGCTATGAAATTTATTCTTGGGATACATATTTGTAGGGATCAAGTACACTAAATCCTAGTTGAGTCCAAATAAGTTTGTGGATACCATTTTGTGATGATTTAGCATGTATCACTATAATAAAATGAGTATTTTGTTTCTAATTGGTACACATATTAATTTATACATGTGTCCTAAATTTGATGATTATTTTGATACAATTTATAACATGCCTTATGCTAATAATTTTAGTAGTTTGATGTATGTAATGATTTACATGACACTAAATATTCCCCAAGTGATGGGAGTTTTGAGTATGTTTATGTCTAACCCTAGTAGATAGAATCAAACTTTTGTTAAAAGGGGATTTAGATATATGTGTGGGACTTCTAATTAATTTTTGTATTATCATGATACTAATGATGTGGAAAATTCATTAGACAATTAGGGATTTATTGATATAGATTGAGAAAGTGACTTGGATAGTCGAAGGTCCACTATTGGATATGTTTTATCTATTTGAAGTTGAAATGAATTGGATGAGTAAAAGGTAGCCTGCAATTACTTTGTCCCAAATAAAAATATAGTTGTTACACTTTCCTTTAAGGAGGTATTTTGGTTATAGATACTTGGTATGGGTATTGGTTTTGATTACAAGATTTTTATATAATTAGATGTGAATATTAGAGTTTTTTTTAGCCAAAAATCTTATGTAAAGAGCTTGTACTAAGCAAGTTGAAGTACAATATCAATTTGCACTTAAAATGATTAAGAATGGTAAGTTATTATTAGAGAAGTTTGACACTTTAGATAATATTATAGATTCTCTTATGAAGCCAATGACAACATATAATTTATCTTGGTGCAAGAAGGCCATGGGCCTTGATACTTGCACTTAATTATATTTATTTTGCCTATGGGTAAATTTACAATGTATAATTTCAAGTGGGAGAATGTTAATTTGAAGTTGTCATCTACCTTCGAATCCTATATATTATTCACAAGTCTCCAAAACTCTTGGAAACTACCATTGGACGTGCATAGAGTGTAACTTAAAATTAATTTGTAATTTAGATTTTCTCAAAATATTTATATTAGTTATCATATGTATTCATAAATGAGGTTGATTTGGTAGTGGAAATTATAAATATATTTTTAGCAATCTCTCAACTTACATGTGAGAATTGAGTAGTGGAGCACCTTGATTGTTATTAGTGGGTCCAATATGATTTGGGTAATCATTTTGGATGCCCACCCTGGGATATGGGGCATTATGGAGGACTTACAAGTCAAAGATGTATATTACTAAAACTTACACCCATAGGAGGTTCAAGGGAGACACTGATAGGAAATAAGAGGAAAAACATAAATAAATTGTAACAATCTATAATTGGTTATATAAAAAATTAACGTATGTGTTGTACAATATAAATAGGTACATAATTTTTTTGGCATTATTTTTACATCAACATTTCAGAGCACACTAGGTGATCCATCATTAAGAAGAGGAAAGTCAAGATATAAGATGAAGGAGGAGAAAAAACTATTTATAGAGAAATGAACTTACATTGTATGTGACAACACTGTACAAGTTCAAATCCGTCACTTGATTCTATTTGTAGTCATTATACTACTGCTTTCACGTAATATTCAAAATTTATCAGTTGGATTTACACTTAAAAAATATAGAAATGATATAGTTCTGATCTAATTTTTTAATGGGGTAGATGGAGGTCATAGGAGCCTATATTCAGCTCCCACAATGATGAAATTTCCTTACTATATCTCTTGTCTAGACTGTTGTATGGTTCAAATATGGTTTCCTAGTAGTAGGCAAAAGGATGAAGAAATTGATGGAAGGTGGCTTGAACAGGTGCAATAGCAGTAATAATGTTGTCCTTACACTTAGATATGATTTACCCTACGTGTAAAACTCTCACCAACTAGTGTGACACCCTTCCCCCAATGGATCCTCCAACAAAAGTGATGCAACAATAGCGACCAATAATTTATACTACCCAAGAAAATGGTGGCCAGTAATGACATGTATGGTGGATGGACTTTAGTTGTTGGCACACTCTCAAATTGTAGTTTACAACCACAAATACGACATGTTCTAGCCTCTAGGTGATGCAAAATAGATCCAATAGTTATAATGTCAGCCCAATCCAACATTCAAGATGGAACAAACACTAAATTTTTTATTCATACTATAAATGTTATAGATTTATAATATTAATGTTTGATTTGAAGGAAAAAAAACAATGGGTTAGTAAAGGAACTTGTCTCCCTCTTTTTTTTTAATAGACGTTTATACGAAGAATGATCATTTTTCACCCATTATTCCATATGATTTAGAATATTTTAAAGAGTTGAGGATCGACAAAGAGAAACAATATGGAATTCTATAGGACATACATTTATTTGGCCACCTAAGTCAAAATGGAGGGATTGATTAGAAGTGGATATCGATCATTCCAATGTGCAAATTAGCCTAGAATGATTTCAATTTTTAGTTGGGTATAGAAATTCAAATTTGATTGATTTAGTTGGAAAGGATTTTCATGATCTCTAGACTCATTCAACCCTGAATGTTTAAGGATGTGGAAAGAGAGTTGTAAATAATTAAACTCTCATGGGTTTTGAGACTTGATGTCATCCTTTGTATAAATATTTGTATGAACTATTTAAAAGCCACCTGTGAAGTTTTTGAGTAGAGTTAACGGTAAATAAGAGACATACAGGTATTGAACTTCATTATTTGCAATTGTAGGTCCTTATACTTTAGTCTAATAAAAGCTTCTAGCTTAAGGACATGAACGACCACCAAGATCTAATATAAAAAGAAAGTATAACCTTTTAAATTTTTACATTTCATAAACTTGCACTGATGTTAATACTTCTAACATAATTAAAAAATATTTATAGTTTATTACACTTCTATCGATTCACTTGTATGTGGATGAGTTCTAAAATGGTTGATAGGTGGACAAAGTAGTAGACAAGGCATAAAACGTGGAAACCAAAAAATATAGCTGCAACGAAAGGTAACTAACAAGTTGTCTATTTTGTACTTGTTCACATGACTATCTATTTTGTGCTTGATAACCACATCATCTAGAAAATAATGTGTTACTCTTCTTCTCTCTCTTTCACTACACAGTAGTGAGTTTCTAATTATATGTAGCATGTGAGGGAATCTAATTTCAAGGTGACTAGAAGATTAACTATTTTATAGCTAATCTCTTTTTTCTATGTATTACAAATACGGTGACTAAGGATTCTAATTTTTCCACAAATAGGATGACCCTAGGTGGAAGGTGATGAAGAAGAAGAGGGTTTTAGGGAGTTAGGTAATGATTACCATTACATGCCACCAGATGGTAGAAATAAAAAATAGAAGATTGCAGAGGAAATGTTGCATTGGAAAATAAGTTATGGCTGAGGGGAGGATGTTGGTGCCCCAACATCTATGAGGCAAGAGACTTCTCAAACTCATATGGCTTTGCTCACCAATGGTCAAGTGGTGGGTTGTATGAGTGGTTTTATAATATGCACTACCATATGGGTTTTAACTTTATTTTTTTCTATAAAAAATCATATCGTTCATTTGGACTTAGACTTTTTCATACTTATGATTTTGTATAACCTTCATGCTATTGGCGCACTCCCTTCTAGTGGTGGCAACAAGTAGGTTCATCCGCTTCCCTATGTTGATCCTACCCAACCTAGTATTTATGTCTTTTTCTTTTTCTTTTTTCTTTTTTGAATATTGAGTAATACTGTTTTTCTTATGTGTCATATAGGTAAAAGCAAGTCACTAACATTGGTTTACAAAAGCTAGAATTATTTAGTTTTGCGCATAATGTTTTAGTTTTCCTATTGATGTTCTGAAATATTGATGATTGTTGTCTAACGTGTTACCAATTCAAGTTAGGATTGTGGATCATTCTAGAGACTTTAGTGCATATGCGTTTGGAAATGTTGCCTAGAAGGAGAGAGTAGACAAGTGGAAGAACAAGAAAAAAATATGTTACAAATGAAAAATGGTGGAATTGAAGACTATGTTTCTAAAGGAAAACGAGGAGACATTGATGGTGGTGTTGGTGAAATTGGGGAGGATATAATGTATGTCCATCAGCTATGGGATTACCAATGGAGTAAACTATGATTTGCATTGTGCTTCTTGCTCTTGATTATTATTAGCTAAAACTATTTAATGTCTTTCCTTGTGATAAATTACTATGAGTAACATCTTGTATTATGAATTTATATTTATTTGTTTACTAGAGTTTCTATGTGGTTTTATTTAAATTTTTTGTTGTTTTCAAATTTATGCTCTAGGTTGGCTCATACTAGAGCAAAATGTGAGTATCTCATTTTTGTTTAAATTTAAACATGTTTATAATTCCTTTTGTTTAGATTAAAATGGCTATGGTGATTCTTAGGTCTACAAAAGAAAATTTACCACAAGATTGGGATGTGAAGGGATTTCGAAAGGGGAAAATGAAAGGGTTGCTCAAGGTAATGTGTGTGACCAATGGAATGTCCTATATGGGGCTTTGGATTGCTATGAATTTGTTACAACAAGGATATTTCTGCTTATTGGTTCCTAAGAATTTCTACGTAGTGATAATTATTGCTTCGTATCTAAACAAGTAAGTGTTGGAATATTATTTAATCTCCAAGTTAGCACCTCACGTCAGGTTGAAGATTCTCAAGTTTCCCCCAATATACCTGCAATAATTAATTCGGTAGGTAAATTTGAATTCAAATTGGAGTGCTCATTTTTGGGCCTGCTTGTAGCTGTTACCTATCAACATTAAATGAAGTGAGGTGAATTTGAATTTTGAATTCTAAGTGTTCATTCTCATGAGTTGAAAAAAAACAAAAGGAATGTTTGCAACAGTTAGAGTTAGTAGGAGAAAGTTTTTATATTGAGTTAAGCCTACAACAACAGAAGAATACTCAGAAGAAGGGAATGTTTGTTGAGATAGCAGTAGAGCATAGAAGTTTAGCAAACACAATGAAGTGACAGTTGTAGCTCTAAGATTATAGCCAGTTATAGTTTCAAGTGTGAGCATAGCACCATTAGATATTGGACATCTTTCCAAATAGTTTAAGTTTATTTTGTTTATGTAAAATATAGCATGTCCTCTATGATTTTGTATTATTTTGAAAGAAAACAAATAATATATGCAAATCTATTTTTTGTGTGTTTAGTTTTGTTGTCATTGTGCATTTTCTATCTATTTTGTCTCGTATGTCCATCCATTAGCAACAAAATTATGTGTGGATGCACCCCTGCCTGCCAACAAGTGGTATTAGAGCCTTGTGTTTCTGGGCAGCAAGTTTATTATGGTAAAGCCCTAGGTTATCTAGGCATTGATTAGTCTTCTCAAATCTGAGAAATATGGAAAGAGGTCAGATCAAAGGTTGGTAATAGTGACCAAACTTTAATGGAAAAAATTATGATATATGGGCTAAGAAGATGAGAACCATCTTGGTTTTCATTGACCTATAGGAGTTCGTCATCAATGGGTTCAATGATGTCACTGATCAACGGCCTATGCAACCCTCTCAAATCCTCAAAAGAATCGATTGAAAGAAGTAATAATGAAATATGCAAAATAGTCCCAAGAGGATTGAAAAAGTAAGGTTAGTGAAGTTGCAGCCATTAAGAAGAGATTTTGAAACTCTGCAAATGAAGGATGGTGAGTCCATTTCAGACTTCCACACTAAGGTTTCAACCTTGATAAATTAGCTGAGAGTCAATGGAGAAACAATGGAAGAACAAAGTATTATTGAGAAAATCCTAAGAAGCCTACCCTCTAGATTTGATCCTATAGTCATTTCTATTGAAGAGGCAAAGGATTTGTCTAAAATGATTGTAGATGAGTTGATGGGTTCACTATAAACCCATGAGCAACATTTAAATAGATCTAATCCTTCCCTAGAGCAAGCCTTCAAAGCTTAGACCAATGGAAGAGATTGGGGAAGAGGAAGAAACAACAGAGGTAGAGGTAGAAGCAATTCTAGAAGAGGAGGTTCTGAAAGCACAGAGGAGCCGAGTAGCTCACAGTCAACAAACTAGAACCAAAAGAAGAACATTAGTTCAAATTAGAGGTATGACAAAAGCAATGTGTAGTGTTATTACTGTCACAAATATGGCCATTATGCTAGTGCGTGTAGAAAGAAGCAACGTGACCATGGAGACAAAAATGCTAATGTGGCAAATGAAAACAAGGTTGAAAATGACAAACAACCCAATATATTCATCATTTGCAACCTTGTTGAATGCAGTAGTGATGAACTATGGTACTTGGATACTGGATGCAACAACCACATGATTGGTAACAAGAAATTTTTTGCCTCCATAGATAACAACATAAAAATTGAAATCAAGATGGGAAATGATGAGAAATTTCTCGTGATGGGAAAAGTTGTTGTCAGCATTCAAACCAAAAATGGTGAAAAACAAAAAATCCAAGATGTCTATTATGCCCCCAGCATAAAGCATAATCTATTGAGCATTGGAAAAATGTTCCAAAATGGTTATAGAATCTTGATGGAGAATGGAGAGTGCAAGATATTTGATAAAGGAGGCAATAAGAGAGTGATGGTAGAAATGCAAATGACGAGAAATATTTTTTTTCTCTCAGGATGCACATAGTCTCTGCGATAGATACATCAGATGCACAACAACGACATTGTTCGTCGGCACTCACAACAATCACACAACAGTCAGCAGTGGAATAACAATTTGCATTCAAGATAGTCATCAAAGACCCATCCAAACTATAGCATTTAAGGTATGGGCACTTAAGCTTTTCTAGTTCAAGTTTATTGTCTAGGAAAGGAATGGTTAGGGGTTTACCATCCATTGTAGAACCCGATGGAAAGTGTGAGGCTTGCATTTTAGGAAAACAACATAGGAATCCATTTCAATTTGGGTATTCTAGGAGAGCAAGAGCTCCATTAGAGTTAGTGCACTCAGATTTGTGTGGACCCATGAAAACCCCCACATTAGGTGAAAATACTTATTTCATGACTTTCATAGATGATTACACAAAAAAATTTGGGTCTATTTTTTTAAAAACAAATCAGAAGCCTTTAAGAAATTTAAATGGTTTAAGGAAGCAGTTGAAAAAGAGAGTGGTCACTATATCAAATCCCTTAGAACAAATAGAGGGGGAGAGTACATCTCCAAAGAATTTTCACATTTTTGTAGGAATGAGGGCATTCACAAACAATTCACAACTAGGTATACTCCACAACAAAACAGAGTGGTCGAGAGGAAAAATAGGACCATTCAAGATATGGTAGCATGTATGCTGAAAGAAAAAGGGTTGCCACGTTTTTTGCGGAGAAGTTGTAGCAACAATAGTCTATATATTGAATAGGTGCCCCACAAAGGTTGTCTATGATAGGATTCCACAAGAGGCGTGGACAAACAACAAATGGAGTGCTGAACATCTAAGAATCTTTGGATGTGTGGCATATGCATTCATGCCAAAAGAGAAGAGGCAGAAATTTGATGATAAAGGAGAAAAATGCATCTTCATAGGCTATAATGAAGAGTCAAAAGCCTATAAATTGTACAATCCCATCACCAAGAAGGTTGTGATCAATAGGGATGTTGTATTCATTGAAAATGAAGCATTGGATGGAATGATGGATGACACCACAGGTATTACAGTTATAATACCCCTTGATGATGAAGAAGCTCCAGATGAAAGAAATATAGGGGGAGCTCAAGAGAGTAGTAGCTCAAGGAGAAACTATCGTAGAGCATCAAAAAACAACAACTCTGGTGATGTGCAATAGAATAGTAGATCTACAGGTGTTCAATAGAACAACAGCTCTGAACAGAGACAACAAAGTAGCAGCTCTAGAATTCAAAAGAGCAATAGCTCTGGCAGTCAACGGTACAGTAGCTCCAATGGTCAGAGTAGCAGCAGCTCAAAAGAAAATTCAAACCCTACACTCACATCATTGATGCCACAAAAGACAAAGAGTGAGGGAAATTTATGATAGCACACAACATGTTGGTTTTGATGAGAATTTCGATTTTGCACTATTCTCTTATAATGATCCAACACACTTTGAGGAAGTGGTGAAAGAAGATAAGTGGTGTAATGCCATGGATGAAAAATTAGAGGCTATAGAGAAGAACTAAACATGGGAGCTGGCCGATTTACCCAAGGGTAAACAAGTAATTGGATTTAAGTGGGTCTATAAGATCAAGTGTACAATTGAAGGGAAGATTAAAAGACACAAGGCAAGGCTTATTGTCAAAGGGTATAAACAACAACCAGGTATAGAATATGATGAGACATATGCACCACTTGCAAGGCTGGAAATAGTGTGAACAGTCATAGCAATTGTAGCACAACATCAGTGGAAGGTGTTTTAGATGGATATAAATTCAGCCTTCTTGAATGGATTGTTGAAGGAGGAAGTGTATGTGGAGTAGCCGCCTTGCTATGAAGTCCCAGAGCAAGAGGACAAAGTGTATAGACTTTGAAAAGTTGTTTATGGGCTAAAACAAGCACCTTGGGCGTGGTACAAAAAAAATAGACTCCTATTTATTGAGCAATGGCTTCAACAAAAGCAACAATGAGCCCACACTCTACATCAAAGCAACTGAAGGTGACATTTTAATTGTTGTTTTGTCTGTAGATGATTTGATTTTTACTAGTAATAGTGACAATAGAATTACTAATTTTAAAGAGGTGATGAAAAATGAGTTTGAGATGATGGATCTACGTTTGTTGAAGTATTTTCTTGGGATAGAATTTCAACAAACACAACATGGAATTTTCATTTCACAATCTAATTATGCCAAACAGATTTTGAAGAGATTTAAAATGCATAATAGCAAACCTACCCCACACCAACAACAATAGGTCTGAAATTGCACAAGGAAGACAACAAGAAGGAAGTGAACCCAAACCTCTACAAGAGTATGGTTGGAATTTTGATGTATTTGACATCAACTAGGCCTAATTTGATGTATGCAATAAGTTCAATATCTAGGTTCATGGAGAAACCTAAGGACACACATTAGCAAGCAGGAAAGAGGATTTTGAGGTATGTCAATGGAACAATAGGTTATGGAATCATGAATGATACATCTAATGATTTTAAGTTGGATGGTTTCATGAATAATGATTGGCCAATAAATATGGATGATGGGAAGAGCACATCGAGATATGTGTTCCACATGGGATCAGATGCAATCTCATGGGCATCAAAGAAGCAACCCATTGTCTCTCTTAGCACAACAGAAGCTGAGTACATAGCAAGAAATGTAGTAACATGTTAGTCTATTTGATTGAGGAGGATCCTTGTAGATTTACAACAACAAGAAGAAGACAACATAATCATACATTGTGAAAATGTATCCTCCATAGCCCTGACAAAGAATCCAGTCCTCCATGGAAGAAGCAAGCACATTGAGATCCTATATCATTTCAGAAGGGAATTGGTAGAACAAGGTGAAATTGAGCTTCAATATTGCAGATCTGAGCAATAGCTCATTGACATCTTCACCAAAGCATTATCGAAAGAAAGTTTTGAATGGCTACAAGATAGGCTTGACATTGTGGATAGCCTTGGAGATAAGCTCTGAAAATAAATTGTAGAATGACAGCTAACTTCAGCTTAAGGGGGAGTGTTGGAATATTATTTAATCTCCAAATCAACACCCCACATCAAGTTGAAAATTCTCAAGTTTCCCCCAATGTATACCTATAGTAATTAATTTGGTAAATTTGAACTCAAATTGGAGCACTCATTTTTGGGCTTGCTTGTAGTTGTTATCGCCAACATTAAATGAAGTTAGGTGAATTTGAATTTTGAATTCTAAGCGCTCATTCTCATGAGCTAAAAACAAACAAAAGGAATATTTACAACAGTTAGAGTTAGTAGGAGAAAGTTTTTGCATTGGCTTAAGCCTGCAGTAGCAGAAGAATATTTAGAAGGGAATGTTTGTTGAGACAAGAGCAGTGTATAGAAGTTTAGCAGATGTAGTGGAGTGACAACCACAGTTACAGGATTGTAGCCAGTTATAATTTCAGGTGTGAATGTAGCACCATCAGATATTGGAGATCTGTCTAAATAGTTTTTTATTTTGTTTATGTAAAACATAGCATGTCATCTGTGATTTTGTAATATTTTGAAAGTGTAAATTCTCTTCCTAGGCCTACTCAAACATGAACAAACAAGTGATCATTAGTCAAGAAACACTCCCTATGAAATTCGTCTAAGCATAAGAACATGAAAACAAAGTAGAATATCAAATAAACTACTAATGAAATACTATTCTAATGCTCAAACCAACATCTCATAGGGGGATTAGTGCTCCTTTGATGTGGAAAGAAGCCCTTTCCTAACCCCTTGATAAGCTTGATGACAGATGTGTGATGAAAAAAGTATGAAATTGCCTATAATCTAGCTAAATTTCTTTCAAATGATGAAAACAATGAAATGAAATACCTATAGTGATAATGCCCTTACTTGTGGATCCTCATTGTGAGAATGATGCCTCTATTTATAGAAGCCAAGGATTGAAGAGTAGAGGAGATTGATGAATGTGGGATTAAAAAAAGGACCAACAGCATGGTGCCACTTGTCAACATGCTAATGAATCTTGGACGAGATGTGCTCACATATGTGTGAGCACATCTTGGGAGATGAGATGTTTAAGAAGAATAAATGCCAAGGTGGCTTGTGTAAGAGAATGTGTAAGACCTATTTAAATCCAAGGTGGCTTATGTAAGAGGAGGTGTAAGAGCTATTTAAAGCCAAGGTTGGCTTGTGTGTAAGAGCTCTTTAATGCCAAGGTGGCTCAAGAAAGAGGACAAAATTCCTTTGGGAGGGAAAAGTCAAATGGGTGGAATATTCTAAGAATATACCTTTTTGAAAGAAAATATGGTAATTAGTAAATCAAATAAATTGATTTACATGTGGAACTTAGTTACTTGCCAAGGTTGACTTACCCTAGGGTGGAGTTAAAAGCTAGAGGAATGGGGGATTAGTGTTAAAAGCTAATTAATTTAGGATTAATTAACTTAGATGAGATTAATTGATTTATGACATTTAATTTAAATGCTTGGGTTTATTTAAATCAAATGAGAGGATGGAAGAACATTAGGATTTTAATTAAATACATTGATTTATTTAATTAAAGGAAGAACATTAGGATTTTAATTAAATAAAATTGATTTAATTAATTAAATAAAATTGCTTTATTTAATTAAGGAAGATGATGAAATAATCTAATAAAGTGTATTATCTGATTTTAGAAGAAAATTCAATGAATTCAATTAATTAAATAAAGGTTATTCAATTAATTGGTTAGTGTGGAAATGATTAAGGAAGAATCAGTGTTAGTTAATCAGGATCAAGTGAATGATATCAATTGGGATATTTTGAGTGTCTACATTTTTCCCCTCTTTGAAGTAATGTACCTGCTGCGTTGGTTCAAAGAATAACACTGGCGAGATCAAAATTAAAAAAAATATATGATATTTTGGATGCCCCACTATTGCCCTAGCAAGAAGAATTATGCTGGTATACTGGCCCCTCGAGAGATTAGACGAAAATTTGGATTCTTGGGGGATTTCTCAAAAAAAGATGACAAGTTGCTCGAAGGGTCCAAAAAGGCTCCAAGATGCTGAAAATATGCCAAAATGTGAAAAAAAGATGCAAAACAAACCTCGATTGGGCAAAAATGATGTTGGGGGTACAAAACCTTAGTCATGATGACTAAATTGGGGCAAAAAACCCTAATTTTCATGCTTAAATAGGCTTGGAGGGGTCACTTTCCATTCATTTATGCATTCACACTTTATAAATTATAGTCATTTAAGCTCTGACCCTTCTGTTAAATGGCACAACAAGTGCTTCTCCGACACATTTTCGAGTGAGTTCGTGTGTTTTAACGACCTCCATGTGCAGGACCACTGGTATGTGACCTAAACCTGACTTTGAATTTTTAATTTTCAGTGTATTTATTACGCATCAAAGAGTCAAAGTCCCTAGTGTTGCTATATAGCGACACACAAACAACCAATCGACAACGCTGAAAAGTCAAATAGCACCGCTAGTGCAAATGGCAATGTAGTTCATGATTTGACTTTAGGGTTTAAATTTCTAAATGGTGACACAAGTGCAAATAGCGATGCTTTACCCGATTTGAGATTAGGGTTTGTTTGTGTCAAAATTTCAAAGGGTGACACTTATGTAAATGGTGACGCTATGGTCAATTTAGCATTTCCAAAGAGTCTAGCGTCGCTATTTGGAGTTTTACAAATGGCGACGCTTTTGTAAATTGTGATGCATTCATTGTTTTGGGGTCAAAAACTCCAAATGGGGTCGGATTTTTTTAGGAATATTTATGTCATGCACTTCATGGGTGCAGGAGGTGATCCAACCTGTGTTTTTGCACAAGCATCGACCCTCAGTTCTGAGTGAACTGGGAAATTTATTTGTTACAATAAGAGCATTTGGGGGAGATCAATATTTGGTATATAGCCTACTCGCCCGTTGTCCAGACCCACCTAGTGATGATAACCGTGTTGTGCGAGAGATGACACAACGAGACCTCATCCTTTCACCTTCCAACTGGCAAGGCGACTGTGACATTAGAGGACGTATGGCAGACCTTGTGATTGCCGATACATGGTGATTGTGTGATTTATGATATAGATTTCAGTATTGATGCATGTCACGATGTCATGGGGATAGAGGATCTTATACTGACTGAGTGCCAGATTGATTTGGATTTTTACAGAGGTTGGGTGCCACTTTTCAGGCTGATCATTGTTGCCATTATATTCGGGTTAGTGGCTCTAGATCGATGGGGTATATTTTCCAGTCCAGGATGGGGTTTGGCATGGGAGAGGATGCTGAGGCAGAGGACCATGTTTACCTGGGGACCAGTGATGCTGGCCTCATTGTACCATGATTTACATGATTTTTCATACTATGATGGTCGGGTGATCAACACTGAGGTGACACTACTGCATATTTGGGCCTAAGAGCATATTGTCATGCCCCGACCGATTGTAACCTTGATTGATACAAAGCCTGATGGCCCCATGGTTTGGAAATATGGTGACGGGATTACCTTGCGACATACTAGACAACTTGGTCTTCCCTACTAGCATCGCATCATAAATGATCTGACAGTATTCACCTAGAGGCCATGCTTATAGATACCAGCTTGGTACGATGATGTACAATAGTTGTTTTATGCTCGATAGACCCAACTGATGTAGGGGAGAGAGCATACTATTATATAGCGTTATCTTCCCAACAAGGTGGCCCATTAGTTTGGGGAGGTACAAGATCATCCTAATGATGGATACACTACCATTTTTTCTAGATCAACCCAAGAGACCTCATGGAGAGAATGATCCCAGTGTTCGATGCAATTGATTCCTTCTACTAGTTGGTTGCTAGGCCATAGGCCTATAGTCAGGGCCCAACAAATCTAGGGACTACACGAGCCTATGTTGAGTGGTTTAGACCTCCACTGCGGATGACAGATCTAGCAGTAGCACTTCCACGGGGGAGACCTTGGGGGAGGAGTGCTCAAAGAGCATAGGTAGGACCAGATGGAAAGGATCCCGGAGCACCACCCAGAGATGGGAAACCTCCTCAACAACCAAATCAACAATAGTATCAACCTCCACAACAACCACTTCAGCCACAAGATCCATAGATACAACAGCTACAGGCACAAATACAAGTGCTTATAGGTGAGCGGGATTAGGCCTGCCAATAGGTATAGGCTATTATATTAGAGAGAGATCAAGCCAAGCAACAAGTCCATGCCCTCACTGTTGAGAGAGATCACGAGCACCAGCAAAGAAAGGATATAGAGCTACAATTAGCTAAGGAGGTTCTCCACAAACAACAGTCAGAGAGTATGGCCACCTCGTCCCAGGGGAGGACCATATCAACATGGATGTACCATGAGGTTGTCTGGGAGGTCGAGTATTACAAGTTTCACTATCATCAGGCTATGCTTGTGGCTCTTTGACGACCAGATTATTCTCAACAGGCAGGGGCTCAATAGACAGATGATCAACCAAAGAGGCAGGCAGGCGAGGGGAGTAGCCATCAGGGCTAGCAGTCTTTTGATATACACTCACAAGCTTTGTTTTTTATAGCCCTGTGGCCTTTGTATCATGATTGATGTACATACACTTGAGTCCGATTTTGTACCATGACAATTATGATTTTTTGATATATATATATGATATGGGTTTGATTGATTTGTGATGTGATGTGTTCACTTTATTTATACCTTAAGTATAGATGCATTTGATGTTTTACATATATACAATATGATTATATATGGGTGCGATGTATAGCCTTTATTTTTATGAGATATTATGTGATGGATGATTATGATATGCAAACGATTATGGATGTAAATGTTATGGATGCATTTCCTTTCTATCTATTTTCTATGCACTTTTATGATGATGTATGTATTATGGATGCAAATGATTTCTAAGATGTTTAGAATAACAAATCTATATTATGTCCTAAATGATAATGCAAAATTAATGATGTGATACATTATGATTATGAGATGTATGTGATGTTATGGCATAATGCATTATGATGTGCGAATGTTATGGATGCATTTCCCTTTTGTAAATGATGTGGATGCAATTTTTTATATCTTTTCCATGTATGTTTTATGATGATGATGTGTATGTGAATGCTTATGATATGCAATGATTTAAGATACTCAGAATAGCAAATCTATATTATTCTTCGTAACTTGAATGATATTGTTGAATGTATGATGTGATATGCAATGATTATGTGAATGGATGCTTTATGCTTTGAATATGAGATGTATGTGTGTTGATGATTTGTGGATGCAAGATGAGTGCATTGGTGATGTTTTGGTTGATTGGCATGCTACCATGTTAGCACGGAGAGAAGAAAGAAGAAATAAGATGATGAAAAGAGGATCCAACAAGTCCATGATCTGTCGAGACTTTATTAGAGATAATGATGAGAGATGATAATGTTTTGCATATCAAAGATTGGGGTCATAAAAGAAATTACTTTCCTTATGTTTGATAACACACATAGATACGATGCATCAAGGTATAGAAAAATAGGATGATGTATCTAGTGAGATGGACTTTGACTTGAAAATTAGATAGAAGTATTCTAGTTCACACCTGACATATGGAAACATTACTAGGATGTACTTTAGATATTTCAAACATCTCGAACCAAAACACAGAGAGGAAAAACCTAACAATGTAATAGTCAACAAGCTGCCCAAAACACCTTCCATACACCTAATAAAGCAAGTATTCGCCAAGGTTATATTATAAGAAAATCTAATGAGAACGACATACAAAAGATAATGATCAATGCCCCATTCCTTTCTCTCTAAATAGTTTGATTAAACATCCTCAAGAGGTCATTGGAATGAGCGCAATAAGATAAATCAAAAAAAAAAGATCAAGTAAACAAACAAGCTAATGTTCTTCATATCGCTAGCCAAGACTAAACTACGGTGATGCTTGATGTTGATGTCCATTGTAGGAAGGATGCATCCTAGGGCATGATGATTAGATGATGGTGAGATTGACTGGATGATGGGCTAGTGATACCAAGAGTTGACCAACCTGTTTACCTACTAGCGCAGACTTAAGACCTTGATGTTGGAGTGCACACTTTTAACTGCTAAGCTTGCTTCCAACTATTTTTCCAAAGGATGAAAGCAAAGATTGATTTATTATGAGTGGATCTTTATTGCGGGTAAGCGTGAAACTGGATGGATGCACTTTTTTGGGGTTTTTTGAATGGTTTTGGTATTTTGAGGTTGTTTTGGGTTTTTTCAAAATTATTTTCAAATGTTTTGATTTTCAAAATTTTCCAATGTTTTTAGTTTTTTCCAAGATTTTGACTAAGAACCTAACCTAAAGACCTATCCTAGGGGTCTCGGGGGTTGATCAAAGATTAGCCTTGCCTACATTATACATGCAAAGACCACATAGTTTGACTTGACATAGACTCGGTTATTGATGAGATATGAATAAATGAACTGTCAGTTTATTATGATGGACCCCTAAAGGGCTGACCTAATGTGTCTCGAGGACACATTGATGATGGCCTTGCCTACGTTCAAGCTCAAAGATGATGTAGTTTGACAAGATGACCCTATTTTTGACCTTTTCTGAATTTTAACCTGTTTTTGGATTTTTGATATGATTTGGATGTTTTTGGATTTTCTCAAGACTGTTTTTGGGTTTTTTCCAAGATTTTATGAATATTTTTGCATTTTTTGATTTTAGGAAGATCTCAAGAATGTACATGAATCCGATCCAAATGTGGGTAAAAGAACATGCCCCCAACGTAATGCGATAGACTACCTCGATATAGGTAGGACCAACTAACCTTAGGAATGTGCCAAGTAGTTCTAGGGTAGAAGATGATACAAACACAAGATCAAGCTATGATGCAGGTGTAGATGGGTGTCAGAAAGATCAATGAAATGTGATGGATGATGCAGAGCCAGTTGTAGAGATCATGGTGGATGGAAAGTGCTTATTTACACAAGGCGTGCCTGTTTGCCAGGTTTTCACCAAGGTACTTGCCTAAAGTGCCACTGAAGTGGTTTTCACTAGAGGACAATTTTTATCTTTACTATTTTCAATCCTTTTTTTGATTTTTTGGATGTATACCTTACAAGCTTAGGCATAAAACTTTTTGAGATGGGAGTTGTTGATAGGCTCCTACAAAGGCTCACCCTCGAGTGTTGACAACTAGTATGCCCCTGATTTGTAGCTTGAAGTAACGATGAAAGTTCCCAACCAGTTGGGTTCAAACTTGCCCTTGCTATTTGGATTCAACATATTTTTTTGATTTTCTTTCATTACAAGCTCACCAAATTGAAAGGACCGATTCCAGATCTTCTTGTTGTAGCTCCTCTTCAGATGGTTCTGGTAGACTTGCAGGTGGTTTAAAGCATCCATGCACCGCTTATCCAATAGCTCTAGCTCATTCAACCAAGATACCCAATATTCCTCATCTGTTATGAGGTTTTGCAATGATATCCTTAAGGATGGGAGCTCGATCTCAATGGGGAGGATGGATTCTGATCTATAGATCGGGGAGAATGGGGTTGCACCCATTGGTGTGCATATACTTATTTGGTAGGCCCATAAGGCGAGGTTCAACTGCAAGTGCCAATCACGACCAACTTTATTGACTATCTTTTTTAGGATTCTTATGATAGTTTTATTAGTAGCCTCAGCTTGGTCGTTACCTTGGGAGTAGTATGGAGTAGAAAAGCGGTGTTGGATATTGAATTTATGGCATGGGTCTCAAACATCCTAGTTTTTAAAAGGTGTCTGATTATCTAAGATAATGGCTTGTGGGACATTGTAGAGGTATATGAGGTAACTCAAGATGAACTTGGAAATTTTCTTTCCAATGATATAGGTCATAGGAATGGCCTCTAACCACTTTGTGAAGTATTTTATAGCAATGGTAATGAACTTGTTCCCATTAGATGAGGTGGGGGTGATTTTTCCAATGAGATCGAGCCCCCACTATGAGAAGGGCCAAGGTGTTACAATCGAGTGGAGCTCTTGAGCTAGTGCATAGATGAGGTCCCCATGTTGTTGACATTGCAAGCACTTTTTGATATATTCGTGAGTTCCCTCCTCCATTTTCGGCCAATAGTACCCCATTCTCAATAGCTTCTTGGCCAAGGTCATACCACTTGAATGTAAACCACAAACACCTTCATGTACCTCAGTTAAAGCAGTCAAATCTTCCTCAACATTTAGGCATCATAAAAGGGTTCCTTCAATACTCCTATGGTACAGGGTGTCGCCTAAGATAACAAAGCAGGATGACTTCTTGACAAAGGCTCTTTTAAGGTTTGAAGTGATATCGACCAGGAGGACTCCTATTCTTAGGTAGGTGTTTATGTCATGATATCATGGGTTACCGGGACCAAAAATTTTACACACAAGTTCAGACTCTAGTACCTCAAAAGCTAGTACGAGAAGCTGCTTTACCAGGAATTCATTTTTAAGGACATTGCATGGGATGTCCAACAGTGGTCCAATTGTTTCCATAGCATCCACTGCTCTGTTGTTTTCCCTTGGTATTTGCTCAAATGTGATGTCAATGAAGAATTCCTTGAGGTCTTTCACCAGTTTCTTGTATGGGGTTAGTTTGTCATCCTTTGTTTGGTACTCTTTGTTGACTTGGTTGATGATTAGCTGAGAGTCTCTATAAACTTTAAGAGCCATGATTTACCATTGTACTACTATTCTGAGTCTCATCACAAGGGTTTTGTATTTGACAATATTTTTAGTGCAAGGGAAATATAACCTGTAGGATTTAAGAATACAATCCCCTTGCGATGCGATGAAGAAAAACCCACTCCTGATCCACGTTGTGTATATAACCCATCAAAATAAACCTTCCAATGATCTGTGACACTGAGGTTGAACACATACTCATCTGGGAATTTAGATACAAGTGAGTTCTCTGAATAGATGGGTGCTTCTACTAATTGATCAATAATCACTTGTCCTTTGATAGTTTTTCTTTTTGCATATTCAATGTCATATTCTGAGAGGATCATGACCCACTTAGCCATCTATCCCATAAGTTTCGCCTTGGAAATTAAATACTTGAGGGGGTCTATTTTGGCAATGCGTTTAATTTGATGGGCTAACATGTAGTGCCTAAATTTATGTGAGGTAAACACTACTGCTAGGAAAGCCTTTTCAATGAATGTATAATTTAACTCATGCCCTACCATGGTTCAATTGACATAGTATATGGCTCTCTCCTTCCTCGTCTCATCATTCTATGCTAATAGAGCCCCAAGTGCTATTGTTGTTGCCGATATATACAAGATTAGTGGCTTATTCTAGATTGGTGGTATGAGTATTGGCGTTGTCAACAAGTATTCTTTGATTTTTTTAAATGCTTGATTGCACTTCTCATCCCACTTGTATGCTACCCCCTTATGGAGTAGATGAGAATAAGGGAAAACCTTGTCTACCAACTGTGCTATGAATCTATAGATGGATTATCCTCTCATTGATACTATATGCCCCAAAAGCTTTCCTGATTGTACACTGAAGACACATTTCTTAGGGTTGAGCCTTACCTTGTATTCCTCCAATCCGTCAAAGATGGAGCTTAGTGCTGCTATGTGATCTTGTCACTTTCTTGACTTGGCCAGTATGTAATCCACATAGTCTTCTATGTACTTGTGGACCATATCATGAAAAATGAGAGTCATGGCCCTTTGATAGGTGGCTCCAACATTCTTCAACCCAAATGGCATCATATTCTAGTAGTATGTACCCCATGGATAAGTAAAGGTTGTTTTATGCTAATCATATTTCACTATCATTATCTGATTGTACCCTGAAAACCCATCTATTACTGACAAAATTCCATGCCCTACTATTTGATCTAGAATCATGTCAATGTTGGGAAGGGGAAAATCATCCTTAGGGGAAGCTTTGTTTAAGTCCCTGAAGTCAATGTAGATCCCTATGCACCCAATGGGTTTAGTGACTAGTATCAAGTTTGAAACCCATTCAAGATAATCAATAGGTCTTATGAAGCCAGCATCCAAGAGTTTCTGCAACTCAAGTTTGACTAACAATGC